>AWOL01S0026187.1:294703-346214 GCA_000715115.1 Nicotiana otophora | reverse complement strand
AAAGAATTCAGCATTATCTGATTCTATAACCGTATTATTATGAATGTCGGGATTTTCTGATTTATGAACCAGAAATCGATATGCTTTACTATTTGTCGCATATCCTATGAAAACACAATCAACGGTTTTCGGTCCTATTTTTACTCTTTTGGATTTAGAAACTTGCATTTTTGCCAAACACCCCCACACTTTAAAATAATTCAAGTTGGGCTTCCTTTCTTTTCATTTTTCATATGAAATGGATTGTGTTTTGCTATGGGGTACTCGATTTAGTATCGGGTTAGCTGTAAGAACGACTTTCCCCCACAAGTTCTGTGGCAAATCAAAACTTATCAATAATGCGTTCATCATCTCTTTTAATGAACAATTCTTTCTTTCTGCAATCCCTTTGGATTGGGGCGTGTAAGAGGCCGTTGTTTGATGAATTATTCCATATTCTAAATATATTTCTTCAAAAGGAGATTCATATTCACCACCCCTATCGCTTCTTATCATTTTGATTTTCTTGTTAAGTTGCGTTTCAACTTCCATTTTGTATTGCCTGAATGCATCTATTGCTTCATCTTTACTATTAAGTAAGTAAACATAGCAATATCGAGTACTGTCATCAATAAAAGTTATGAAATACTTCTTTCCACCGCGAGATGGTATTGACTTCATGTCGCAAATATCTGTATGAATTAAGTCTAAAGGATTTGAATTCCTTTCAACTGACTTATAAGGATGTTTAATATACTTAGATTCCACACATATTTGACATTTTAATTTGTCACATTCAAATATAGGCAATACTTCCAAATTAATCATTTTTTCACAAGGTTTTATAATTGACATGACCCAAACGTATATGCCATAATTCATTTGACTCAAGTAAGTAAGAAGAAGCTGAAATTTTATTATTATTCTCAATAACCATTATATTCAGCTTGAAAAGGCCCTCAGTGAGGTAACCTTTCCCTACAAACATCTCATTCTTACTTAGTACAACCTTATCAGATACAAAAATACACTTAAATCCGTTCTTAACAAGAAGTCCAGCAGAGACTAAGTTCTTTCTAATATCAGGAATATGAAGGACGTTGTTCAAAGTCACCACCTTACTAGAAGTCATTTTCATAAATATCTTCCTACATCCTTTAATTTTGGCCGTTGCAGCATTTCCCATAGAAAGCTCCTCTTCGGGTCCAACAAGAGCATATGTAGCAAACGCTTCTCTAACAGCACAAACATAGCGAGTGGCTCCAGAATCAATCCACCACTCCTTAGGATTTTCCACCAGGTTGCATTCAGAAAGTATAGCACACAAGTCATCGATATTTTCGTGCTTTTCAACCATGTTTGCTTGACCCTTCTTCTTGTCTTTCTTTGGAGCACGACAATCTGCAGATATATGTCTAGCTTTTCCACTGTTGTATCAATTTCGGTTGAACCGCTTTTTGCTTGGGTTGCTTTTCGGTCCATAAGCCTTCTTCCTCTTTCTATCCTTAACAATGTTTGCTCCCATTATTGTTGAGTTTCCACGGCCTTTCTTTTCAGCAGCTTTGTTGTCCTCTTCGATTCTCAACCGAACAATGAGATCTTCAAGGGACATCTCATTGCGTTTGTGTTTCAAGTAGTTTTTGAAGACCTTCCACAAAGGAGGCAACTTCTAAATCATTGCTGCAACTTGGAATGCTTCATTGATGAAAAGACCTTCAGTGAAAATTTTGTTAGTAGAAATAATATAATTAATACTTTCAATATTAGTATCACTTGGAATTCCTGGACTTGGGTAATAACTGACTTGCTATCTACCATTTTATAGTTCAAACATTTAGCGGCAACGAATTTCTTTAACCCAGCATCTTCCTTTTTGTATTTCCTTTCAAGCGCTATCCACAATTGTTTTGACGTCTCCATATTACTATAAACGTTATACAGATCGTCCTCTAGTCCGCTAAGAATGTAATTCTTGCATAGAAAATCAGAATGCTTCCATGACTCAATCACGAGAAAGCGTTCATTTTCTGGAGTTTCGTCTGGCAGAACAGGAACATCTTCCTTAATGAACTTCTGCAGACTTAAAGTCGTCAAGTAGAAGAATATTTTTTGCTGCCACCGCTTGAAATTAATCCCGAAAAATTTTCCGAATTTTTCTGTCGGTGCTAATGCCGGTGTTGTTCGGCTTGTCGATGCATTGGCAGTCACCATAGGAACAGTCTGGTTCCCGTTGTCATTCGTCATTTCTGTAAAAGAATGACACAAACAAACGTTAAAATCACGTAGATTTTAATCTCCAATGGAGTAGAAAACCACACAGGTTTTAGTCTCCAGAAACAGTGAGTATAACACAAATACATAAAATATTAAATTTCTTAAGCTTGTTATTATTCTGTATTTGTAAAATAATTCTGGAGAAGATAAAATAACATATAAACAGAAATGTAAAAGAAACAGAATTTAATCGGAGCCGAGTGAGCGACGACGGTGTGAGGCTTGCCTTCTTCTTAACTCTTTAAGAGCTAGAAGAAGTACAATTGTATATATACCCATCAAAATCTTTTCCTCTTCTAATATGGGATGATGTCCCCTTGTCAAGAAGGGAAATTCAAATATTTTCAATTTCCCTCCATTTCCCATTCACTCTCTTTTAAGCTACATTTAAGCTTAAAAACCGAAGAGAAATAACTTTAACAACACATTTGATAGAGTCATCAGCACATTTTCAATACTCTTTTCGGTAGCAATTGTGGCTACCTTTTGCATAGTTTTTCCATTTTTCCTGCTCTTTTAGCAAGAAACGACATAATACTTCCATGGCATTTATTATGGCAGTGTCATGATAATCCTCTGTTTCCTTCAAGGTAAAAGAATGGTTGTTGGGTAAAAAGGGAGGTGGGGGTGGAAGAGGGAGCAGGGGAGAAAGTAAAATGGGAAAGATGCGATGAGGTGGTATGCCACGTGGTATCCACCTAAGCGTTATGTGAGGTCATGTGGGATAATGTTGCTATGCGGGAGGGACCTAACGACAGAGAAATATTTTTTGTACCAAGCAATGATGAACCAATAGTATAAACAGAGGATATAAATAAATATTTTCGAATAATAAAGGAGTAATTAATTTTTTATCCTTTTCCGTATCTAGAATTACTGAATGTAATTATTGGCCGATTGATTGGTTACTTGTGAATTTTTATTTTGTGTAATCTTGTTTATGTGATAAGATGATTTTTCAGAAATACAACACCATATGCCTTCATTTTTTTATGATGCTGCAATGTGAATGTAAATAAAGATTTATTTAATTGGAGTCTAGCATAAAGTACAATAATAATTACACCTAAAATTTATGCATTAAATTAGATACTTTTTTTTTGCCAAAACTCATAAATTAATTGATCATCCGAGAGTAATATATCATGAGTAAACTACATGAAAAGCTTAGTTCAAACCATAAGTTAATACAATAGACACACCTCTAAGAATTCAAATATGAGACTTTAATATATAGAAAAATATAGTTCAAGGAAGTTTTGGGGACACCATATAATATAAGTAGGTAACTGACAAAAAAGTAGTAACAATTTAAAAAATTTTAAGCTGAATTAATTAGGAGCATATACTAGACGCACCTTTAAATAGGGTTGTGCATCGGTCGAATCAGGTCGGATTTAACACATTTCGGATTGTAAATTCGGATTTCGGATTTTATAAAATGCAATCTGAATCCAATTCGAATTAAATTGGATCAGATCGGATTTTAAAGTTTAGATCGGGTAAATACTTTGAATTTTCGGATCGGATTATACGTCTTATTAAGGCTACTAACAATCTTATTGGCTATGCACTTTCTAAGGCTATTGCAATTCACTACCTATATATAATAAAAGGAGAGGCAAAAGCACATTATTAAGACAAGTGGCATAACCACAAAAGGCCAATACCATTATTAAGACAAAATAAACTACCTTTTTAACTAAAAAATCTTTTTTAAATTTTAAATTAATTGGTTACTCTATTTGAATTAATAAATATAGATATCTTATAATTAGCTATATTAAAAAATTAAAAATATAAAAAAAAATAACTACTCATTCAAATTGGGGAGTAGTTTTAAGTTGGAGTTTTAAAGTTATTTTAAAATTAAATTAGCTACAATAAAAAAATGAAAATATTAATAATAAACAAAAACTACCTATTCAAGTTGGGGAATAGTTTCAAGTTGGAGTTTTAAATTATTTTAAAATAAAAAACGAAAATAAAGAAATAAAAAATTGCCAATTCAAATTGGGGTGTGGTTTCAATTTGGAGTTTTTAAAATTATTTTAAAATAAAAAAACGGAAATAAAGAAATAAAAAATTACCAATTTAAATTGGGGAGTAGTTTCTTTCTAATATAGTAGTCTTTATGTGTGTGTGTGTGTGTGTATATATAGACACACACACACAAAGAGAAGTAAATAATTATATGATGCCAAGTGGTATAATCATGAGACGCAAGTATAGATTTTTAGGACAAAACTCCAACAAAGTTGGTGTTTTAAAATTATTTTAAATAAAAAACGAAATTGAAAAAAATAAAACATTATAAATTCAAATTAAGGAGTAGTTTCAAGTTGGAGTTTTAAGATAAAATAAACTACTTTTCTAACTAAAAAATCTTTTGAATTTTAAATTTTGAATTAATTGGTTACTTTATTTGAGTAACTGAGAAATTTTTTTTCCTATGTAATCTCTCCACACGTATTGTATACGTTCTTGAAAACGTATATTATGTTATTCAATTTCCAAGTTAGTAAGCAAGACAATTTAGCCATCATTTTCTCCAAGTATTCTTGTCACAATGTGTTACATTTGGATTAGAAAAATAGCTATGATTTTGGCATTTAAATCTCACATGGAGTCGAGCAGAGTTCTTTCAGCTCGTTCAGAAGTATTGGGACGAGCCATAACAAACGGTCAATTTGATGCTTATGAAGTTCGCTCATACTAAATTGTTCAAAAACTCATTAACTTGTCTAAGGGAATTTGTCTAATTTTGAAGGACTTTTTGAAGATTTAAAATTTAAATAAGTAAACTTTTATAGCGAAAATGAGATTTTGTTTTATCTCGAATGCCCAAATTTATAATACTTAGATAATAGAACATATCTTATTTATTTAAGCACGCAATTTTTTTTAATCATAGCGAATGTATGGTAAATTATTATTTACCGAAGAATGCGTCTAAGGTAATAGCTAATTATATGGAATATTCCAAGTGTTACCCTGGGCCAATTATGGTTAAATGTTAGATTTTTCAAGTACTCAAGCTACTTACGAGCTATGAACGTCTAAACATGTCATTATAATTTTTATGTTACCTAATTTATAGTGATGTTTTCTAATGACAACAAAAGTCAATTTGTCATTTTCTTCTATATCTACGAATAGGAAGTGTATACCAAGAATCTAGGATAATTCAATTTGTTTACCCGAAAAACAGATAGAGTTGAATTTGTACGTAGTTCTAAGGGTATGTGGTGCAATTTTAATACAAATCATAAGGATAAATAGAAATGTCAAGTATGAATTGCAAAGAATGCTAAATAGATAAGGTTGTATAGAATATGAATTTTAGGACTAAACAAGTGGAATCAATTTAAGAAGCTTGAAAGAACAACTCTTCACTATTGGAGAATATGGTGCTTGAATTACAATGTAAGCATAAAACTTTCCCCCTACAGAAACGATAACTATCCCCTTTATAGTAGAGGGATCTTACTTCATATATAATTAAAAATACGTAGTGGGAGACCCATGATAGATCAGCTTTTCCACAATTCCTGCCAAGATTCTCTCCTCTAGTGAGATTGCAAGGCTCTTGTCTATAAGCTCGATATTGACTCGAGTTTTCGGTCTTGACTCGAGCTCTCGATCTTGGCTTGAGCTCGATTCTGACTCGGACCCTTGAATTGATTCGGGGTCAATGTTGGTCGGTCTCTGGATCATAAGCTCGACAACTTTACTTTGCTTCATAGCTCGATTTGGATTCGAGCTTGATTATAATATCGAGTTGTACATTGATCGGCCCCTCGGACTCGAAGCTTGTTTGTACCATCTTCGGAACCCATCTCGAAGTATTACTTCGATCAACTATGTTTCGAACTTGATCAATCGTACGAAGACCGAAATCTATTTCGACCATATACAGATAGTCCCATCGTTTCTCAGGAAGAATGTGGTGAGAAACGATATGATTTTTTCCACGGCTCGATCGGATTATAAGCTGACGTTTACATTGGGCTCGACCATGACGCACGTGATAACTGTCCCGTCGATTTAGTCTTTCAAGGTATTTAATGCATGTCAGACAGTGGTTGGCCACCGCTGATACTGAACCGCTATTGCTTACCTATAAATAACCCTTTCTTTTATCATTTATCACTTTTACATCTTCAACCTTCCAGATTTCCCAATTTCTTTTTCGTATTTTCTGAGTTTATTCGCAAATCTGTGATTCGGCTTTGCAAAATTCTTTTTCCGAATTACCAAATCTTTGTCACCTTCTTTAAATCTAAAATGGTAAAGACATCTAAAACCGTCCCCCCAAAAGAAAAAAAGCTTCTTCTTCCCAATCCGCCGCTAATAAAACACTGGTGGATCCCCGTCCTGAGGAGTACATTCCGGAGGCGAGTGTTCTTACCTCCGATTTCAAACTTGATAAAGGTTCGCCGGTCCCTGGCCGATGTGAGCCCGTATTGAAATATATTTGTTTGATAACTCGGGAGCACATCTAGCGGATAAAGAGAGATTGTAACGGGGAGAACAAAGAGGTGGTAGTGCCGTCTCCTGAAGAGGATATTACTACTCAAGTGAGAGGATTTTTAAGCGTGTATATTTATCCTTTCACGTTAGGTCCCCTCGACCCTGTTATCATAGATTTTTATCGTAAATTCTTAATAACCCTAGGCCAGATACATCCTTCCTTTTGGTGGATCGTTATTTTGACCCGATATTTTGTGAGTAAAATCGAGGGGATGCCTTTCACCCTCGATCATCTTATCCGATTATACCGTCCTCGCCGTTTTCGAGGAGGGTTAATAAAACTCCAATGTCGAGCTATCAAAGTTTTGTTCTCCAATATAGACAAGGATAAGGATCGAGGTTGGATGGGCTGGTTCGTTCGAGTGAGGACTTCGGACCTGATCCCAACCGAAAAGATGCCTTTTCCCAAAGAGTGGAATATGAAGCGTAAGTGTAGTTATGTTATTATCTTCTATTATGTTGTACTTTCATTTCTTTTCTCACCAATATTCCCCTTTTGTGATGCAGCGGTTCCCTGGATGCCCGGTGCAGTACCCGATCTCAAGAACTGGGTACGAGATCTGGTTTCGACCTCCTCGTATGCTGAGCGCTCATGGCGCGACTTGTCAAAGGGCCGATGGGAAACCAAAAATCACTGTGAGCACTTCTCTCGTATCGTTTAGTAATTCGAATAAGACGCTTTTCACATATTTTAGTAAATATTTTCATATGCAGGTGTGGGCAAGGATGCGATTTTGAGGCCCTCGTCTGCCGAGAAAGAGGCTTCGGCATCTGTCCCAAAGCCGGTGAAAGATAATAAGAGGAAAAGAGCCCCCATCCTCGAAGATCAAAAACCGAAGAAGAGGACGGCTCGTAAGCCGAACAAGAATGCCATTCTTTTAACCTTAGAATCAGTTCTGTGTTTGAGGGATGAAGAAGAAGAAGAAGAAGAAGAGAACGATGGGTCTGCTCTGGCGGCCCGAACAAAGAAGAACACCGACGTTCCACAAGCAGCTGGATTGATGGTGGTTCATAAGGCTCTGCCTCGATCTGAGGATATATCGGAGATAGATTCGGGCAGAGTCCCCGAGTTGCTAAAGATCGAAGATGTTTCCCATCGAAGCCGACGGATGGGGGATATGTCTGAAGGGGCTCTTCCTGAATCTTTTCGAACCGAAGAGAATGCCCCAGATGACTCATTTGGGGCAGTAGCAATCGAAGGCTCGCCCACCTTCCCTGCTTTTTCCGCAAGGGCGATTAGGGAAGCCCAAGCTTTGGGGGCCCTCAAATTAGATAGGCCTCATAATGGAGAGGATCCTTTTTGTGACCCATTCATCAGTGTCGAAGACACTGCCGGTACAAGTGACGCATCAGATCTTTTTCACGGAGTGCAGCAGGCTTTGAATCAGGTAGGCCTTAGATCATATAGCATTACCTTTAAGTTTGCTTTTTTTTCCTGACTTCGTTTCTTCTTTCTTTGCAGGCCGCAACAGTTTATCGAGAATCATGTTCTCGGTCCCAAACCGAGCTGCGCCGATACGAGGCCGAGCTTCAACGGGTTACGGAGGAGAGGAACTCCTTAAAGCACCTTTTGGGCCAAAAGGGAGAGGAAATAAAAGACCTCCAAGCTGCGTTGGCCAGGGCTCACCAAGATCAGATCGATCTATCCGAGCAAGTAATAATGCTTTTAAAAGCCTATGGGTTTGATACCGGAATGATGGCTAATCTTTCGGTCTCACAGCTGCAGCAGAAAATTGAGATGATCGGAAAACTCCGTGAAGAAGTTGATGTGATAAGAGCGGAGTCTTTGAAATGGAAAGAAGGAATGGACCGCTTTGCTGCAAAGAAAAAAATTGCTCGAGCCCAATTGTCATCGGCCGAAAACCAACTTCAAAAAATAAAGGAGAAAAGCTCGGTCCAAGCAATAAGAATAGAGGAGCTTGAGGCTCGGTTGGCCTCTGTACTTGCCAAGGCCGAATATGACGCCGAAAAGGCAAAGGCCGATGCGGATACACTCGTGGCCGTCTATCGGGCCGATGCTGAAGCTTCACAGGTCCAAGCACGAGAGGCAGCCGAGACCGCTGATACTCGAGCACATTGGGTCGCCGAACTTGCTAAATGCTGATCTCGGAGGGAGACCCTCGAGGAGATCCATGCTTGACGATGATGATGATAATGATGATGACGATGGGAGTAAGAGCGGATTCGAGAACGGATGGGGGAGACCGATAGAGAAGAGACCGCTCCTGGGGATGACCAGGAAGCTTAGTCCTTAATTTTTACGTTGTAATCAATCATGTAAACAATTTTTGTATATAAAAATATCTCCTTTTTTGCCAACTTGCTCCTGTTTTGTTTCCTGTCTTGTGAAGACTTTATTCATGCCTTATGAATATTTTCACAAGGATTTAAACAAATTAATCAAATTTGGACTTTGTAGCCTCTATAACCGAGCGAGCGCTTACTAAAACTTGAAATAAGGTAGATCGTATGCTTAGTGGTCGAGTTGAGTGATTGTCTGAACATAGGATTTACTCAAAATTGAAGTGATGTAGCCCTTAGGCTTATTAGTTGAGCCAGTGATCCGAGCTCGAAGGAATATAGCCTGTAGGCGTAATGGTCGAGTGAGTGCTTGCTTGAACTCGAAATAGAAATAACCCGTAGGCTTAGTAGTCGAGTGAATGATTCGAACTTGAAATAATGTAGCCCGTAGGCGTGATGGTCAAGTGAGTGCTTTCTCAAACTCGAAATAAAAGTAGCCCATAGGCTTAGTAGTCGAGTGAATGATTCGAACTCGAAGTAATGTAGCTTGTAGGCGTAATGGTCGAGTGAGTGCTTGCTCGAATTCGAAATAAAAGTAGCCCATAGGCTTAGTAGTCGAGTGAATGATTCGAACTCGAAGTAATGTAGCTTGTAGGCGTAATGGTCGAGTGAGTGCTTGCTCGAATTCGAAATAAAAGTAGCCTGTAGGCTTAGTAGTTGAGTGAATGATTCGAACTCGAAGTAATGCAGCCCTAGGCATAATTGTCGAGTGAGTGCTTGCTCGAACTCAGAATAAAAGTAGCCCGTAGGCTTAGTAGTCGAGTGAATGATTGGAACTCGAAGTAATGTAGCCCGTATGCGTGATGGTCGAGTGAGTGCTTGCTCGAACTCAAAATGAAAGTAGCCCGTAGGCTTAGTAGTCGAGTGAATGATTCGAACTCGAAGTAATGTAGCCCGTAGGCGTAATGGTCGAGTGAGTACTTGCTCGAACTCGAAATAAAAGTAGCTTGTAGGCTTAGTAGTTGAGTGAATGATTCGAACTCGAAATAATGTATCCCATAGGCATAATGGTCGAGTGCTTGCTTGCTCGAACTCGAAATAAAAGTAGCCCATAGGCTTAGTAGTCAAGTAAATGATTCGAACTCAAAATAATGTAGCCTGTAGGCATAATGGTCGAGTGAGTGTTTGCTCGAACTCGAAATAAAAGTAGCCCGTAGGCTTAGTAGTCGAGTGAATGAATCGAACTCGAAATAATGTAGCCCGTAGGCGTAATGGTCGAGTGAGTGCTTGCTCGAACTCGATCCTGTTTGCATAATAAATCTCGAAATAAAGGAATTTTTCTTGGATATAAGATATCGGTATAAGAAGAGAACTTTCTTTGCAAGTCATTATACATGTGTTCATGTTTTGCGTCAGGGCTCGGGCCAACTACATGAGCATGCTTCGTTTTGACCATTTCGCTCTTACAACTTTTCCTATTGGAACTCTGTTGTTATGAAATAACTTTCTTGCATCAGAATTTGATATATTTGAGGGCTAATGCCCCTCCAGTATTTGAGGTCGATTGTAAAGAGGCCTCAGATACTGTCGTATTGTTTCTAAGTACAACACGATCATTAGTTGCCTCATTAAAAACCTTGCCGAAAAACCCATTTGGGATAAAACTGGTCTAAGGGAAAAAAAGTGTAACGCGTGCTTTCAGACCTAAGGCTTCATATTGAAGGATTCATCTTAGCTCCTGATCGGACTTCTGAGGGGTTAGTTTTGAAATGTAAACGAATACGGGAGGGTCGTACCTTAGCAGTAGTATCGTTTTAGATGCAACACATTCCAATTGCTTGATAGTTGTTTGCCGTTTATAATGCCGAGCTTGTATGATCCCTTTCTGACGTTTTCGAGAACCTGATATGGTCCTTCCCAGTTCGATCCTAGTTTTCCTTCATTTAGATTTCGGGTATTGAGGGTGACTTTCCTTAACACTAAGTCCCCGGGCTTAAAATGACGGAGCTAGGTTCTTCGATTATAGTATTTTTCGATTCGTTGCTTTTGGGCGGCCAATTGGACGAGAGCAGCTTCTCGTTTTTTGTCCGATAACTCGAGGCTAGTGTTCATAGCCTCGTTATTTGATTCTTTTATTGTATATAGAAATCTGGCACTGGGTTTGCCGACTTCGACTGGTATCAAGGCTTCGGAGCCATATACTAAGGAGAACGGGGTTGCCCCCGTAATAGATTTTGATGTTGTTCGATGTGCCCAAAGGACTTCTGGTAGGACTTCTCTCCATTTTCCTTTAGCGTCGTTTAGCCTCTTCTTTAGGTTTTGAATGATAGTTTTGTTCGTTGGTTCAACCTGTCCGTACCCACTGGGGTGATACAACGTTGATAATATCCTTCTTATTTTGTGGTCTTCGAAAAATTTCATCACTTTGTTGCCAACAAATTGTTTCCCATTGTCACACACTATTTCGGCGGGTATCCCGAATCGACATATGATATGATCCCAGATAAAGTCTATAACCTCTTTCTCTCTTACTTTCTCGAACGCCTGTGCTTCAACCCATTTAGAGAAATAGTCAGTCATAAATAAAATGAATTTTCTTTACCTGGGGTGGATGGCAGAGGGCCGACGATATCCATTCCCCATTTCATGAATGGCGATGGGGATAGGACTGAGTGAAGTTGCTCTCCGGTTTGATGGATCATTGGTGCAAACCTTTGACTTTTGTCACATTTTCGAATAAATTCCTTTGCATCTTTGCCCATATCGATCCAATAATACCCTACCCTGATTATTTTTCGGACTAATGAATCGGCACCGGAGTGATTTCCACAAGTACCCTCGTGCACCTCACGTAAGATGTAATCGATATCTCCCGGACCTAAGCATACTGCCAATGGTCCATCGAATGTCCTTCGGTATAGCATTCCATCTGAATCCAACGTGAATCGAGCAGCTTTGGTTCGTAGAGCCCTTGAATCTTTAGGGTCCAATAGGAGCTTTCCGTTCTTTAAGTATTCAATAAACTTGTTTTTCCAATCCCAGGTTAAGCTCGTAGAATTTTCAATCTTCGATCACGGATCTCGAGAGTTGAACGACAATCCCCGATCTCAATTCACCTTCTTCGACCGATGATCCTAAATTCGCAAGTGCATCAGCCTCACTGTTTTGCTCTCGTAGAACATGCTGTAAATACCATTGTTTGAAATGGTGCAAAGTGACATGTAGTTTGTCCAAATACCTTTGCATTCTATCTTCTCGAACTTCGAAGGTTTTGTTTACTTGATTTACCATCATCAAAGAGTCATACTTGGCTTCAATGACTTCTGCTCCCAAGCTTTTAGCTAGCTCGAGACCTGTAATCATGGCCTCATACTCGGCCTCGTTATTAGTCAACCTGGTAGTTTTAATAGATTGCCTAATAGTGTTACCCGTGGGTGGCTTTAAAACTATGCCTATCCCGGACCCCTTCACATTCGAAGCCCCGTCGGTAAAAAGGATACATACCCCAAATAACGTACCTGATTTCAACAAGAGTTCTTTTTTGACTTCGGGTACGAGGGTTGGCGTGAAATCGGCCACGAAGTCTGCTAAAATTTGAGACTTGATGGCCGTACGGGGTTGATATTCGATATCATACCCACTGATTTCGATGGTCTATTTGGCCAATCGGCCTGATAGTTCGGGCTTGTGCGAAATATTACGAAGAAGGTAAGTGGTTAATATGCATATGGGGTGACATTGAAAGTACAATCTTAATTTTCTAGAGGCGCTTATCAGTGCAAGTGCCAATTTTTCTAGGTGCGGATATCTAGTTTCTGTTTCTCCTAAGGTCCGACTTATATAATAAACGAAAAATTGCGTACCTTGCTCTTCTCGAACTAGGACACCGCTTACTGCGATTTCGGATACTACCAAGTACAAACAAAGTTTTTCGTCTATTTTTGGAGTATGAAGTAATGGTGGGCTCGATAGATATCGTTGTAATTCCTCTAATTCCTGTTGGCATTTCGGGGTCCAAGCGAAATTGTTCTTCTTTGAGTAGAGAGAAAAATTTGTGACTTCGATCTGACGATCTCGAAATGAATCGGCCTAAGGCTGCAATCCGTCCCGTTAGCCTCTATACGGCTTTCACGCTGTCCACGATGTTGATGTCCTCGATGGCCTTGATTTTATAGGGGTTAATCTCGATTCCCCGATTTTACACCATGAAGCCGAGGAACTTGCCCGAACCAACCTAAAAGCACATTTTTCGGGGTTGAGCTTCATGTTGTATTTCCTCAAAATCTCGACCGTTTCCTACAAATGGGTCAAATGGTCTTATGCGCGTAGGGACTTAACTAGCATGTCATCAATATAAACTTTCATTGATTTACATATTATTCTTCGAATATTTTATTTACTAGGCGTTGGTAAGTAGCTCCTACATTTTTTAGCCCGAAGGGCATCACATTATAGTAATATGTTACATATTTGGTGACAAATGAAGTCTTTTCCTGGTCTTCCGGGTTCATCTGGATTTGATTATACCCGAAATAGGCATCGAGAAAAGTAAGGATCTCGTGGCCGGCCGTGGCATCGATCATGCGATCGATGTTGGACAGCGGAAAGAAATCTTTGGGGTATGCTTTGTTCAAATCCTTATAATCCACACACATTCTAAGTTTGTTCCCTTTTTTAGGCACTACAACTACGTTGGCTAACCATTCGGGATATTTCACCTCCCGAATGGACCCTATCCTGAGAAGTTTGGTTACCTCGTCCTTTATGAATGCGTGCTTTACCTCGAACTAGGGTTTTCTCTTTTGCTTCATCGGTCTGAACCTAGGGTCCAAGCTTAGCTGATGCGTCGTTATGTCCGGTGGGATCCCTGTTATATCTAAATGGGACTAGGCAAAGCAATCAATATTATCGATAAGAAATGGAATAAGTTTCTTCCTGATTTCGGGGATCAAACTCGTTCCCAAGTATACCTTCCGTTCGGGCCAGTGCTCGATTAATGTGACTTGCTCTAGTTCCTCAATCGTTGATTTGGTAGCGTCGGAATTATCGGGAATCATGAAGGATCGAGTGATCCTCTGATCATCATCTTCTTCGGTCTTCTGGTTATCTAGTCGGGTCAAAGCCGATGTCTGTGATTGCTATTTGGTATCTCGTTCCCTTTCTGAGCCCGATCCCTTTACTGGCGAAGGAGAGGATATTGGTTTCGCTTCCTCAATGGCAAACATTTCTCTTGCGGCTGGTTATTCTCCGTACACTGATTTGACTCCTCTCGATGTTGGGAATTTAAGGACCTGGTGTAGGGTCGAAGGTACAACTATCATGTTGTGGATCCATGGCCTTCCAAAAAGGGCGTTGTATCTCACGTGGCCTTCGATCACGTGGAACTTCGTTTCCTGGATGGTCCCATCCACGTTTATCGGTAGAATTATCTCGCCTTTGGTGGTTTCACATGCCATATTGAATCTGTTTAGAACCAGGGTTGCGGGTACGATCTGGTCCTGCAGGCCGAGTTGTTCTACGACCTTCAATGTGATGATGTTGGCCGAGCTACCTGGATTAATCAACACATGCTTAACTTTAGTTTTATTCATGAGTATGGATATTACCAGTGCATCGTTATGAGGTTGTATGACTCATTCTGCATCTTCATCATTGAAGGACAAAGTTCCTATGAGTGTGTAATCTTGAGTTCGAGATCACTTTTCTCTCACAATCGATGTCTTAGTGCGTTTAAGTACTGGTCCCTGAGGGGTATTGACGCCGCCGATGATCATGTGAATGACGTGCTGTAGTTCTTCTTGTTCGTTTTGCTTGCCGAAATCCCTGTTTTTAAAATGGTTCTTCGCCCTATCGCTTAAAAATTCTCGAAGGTGCCCTTTGTTGAATAACCAGGCTACTTCCTCTCTTAGTTGCCTGCAATCTTCCGTTCTGTGGCCATGGGTGCCATGATATTCGCACATTTGATTGGGATTCCTCTGGGCAGGATCGGTCTGCATGGATCGAGGCCATTTAGTGTCTTTGATGCGTACAATAGCCGAAACGATGGCGGATGCATCAATGCTGAAGTTATATTCCAATAACCGAGGCGCTTCCTTAGATCCGTCAGGCCTATCGAACCTACTTCTGTTCATCAGCCCCCGAGACCCTTGACCTCGATCACTTCTCTTGTTATTTTGTCCGAGTTTATGTCTCGATTCGCTGATTCTGCGGTTTCCGTTGTACGGTCGGTATCGATCCCCGATCAGACCTTGTTCTCGATTAATATCCCTTCGAACAGCGGATTCATACCCCAATTGGTCATCTTCGACCCTAATTTTTGATTGGTACCGATTGTGCACGTCGGCCCACGTGATGGCTGGGTATTCGATCAGGTTATGCTTTAGCCGCTGTGAACCCATCGAACTTCATTCCTTCAAACCTTAAGTGAAAGCCTAAACAACCCAATCGTCTGTGACTGGTGGTAGGTCCATTCGTTCATTTGAAAACGAGATACGAACTCCCTCAGCATCTCGTTATCCTTTTGTCTTACCTTGAAGAGGTCCTATTTCCTTGTTGCGACTTTTATGGCGCCGACATGTGCTTTCACAAAAGAATCTGCTAACATGGTGAACGAGTCGATGGAATTTGGTGGTAGGTTGTGATACCAAATTATTGCTCCCTTCGAGAGGGTTTCTCCGAATTTTTTTAATAGCACAGATTTGATTTCATCGTCTTCCAAATCATTCCCCTTGATGGCACATGTGTAAGAAGTGACGTGCTCGTTGGGATCGGTCGTTCCGTTATATTTGAGAATTTCGGGAATACAAAATTTTTTGGGGATTGGTTTCGGGGCTGCACTCGAGGGAAAAGGTTTTTGCATGAATGTTTTTGAATCCAACCCTTTTATCATAGGTGGAGCTCCCGGGATCTGATCGACCCTAGAGTTATAAGTTTCTACTTTTTTATCGTTGGCTTCGACTCACTTTGTGAGTTCCTCGAGCAATTTAGCAATTTCGAGAGTAGTCCCCGATTCTTGCTCATTTGACTTTACTATGGCTGGCTCCGTTCTGTGGGTGACTTCTCGAGGTGGATTGGGCTCCGGCCTGCTTTGTAGCTGGGTTTGGCTCTGCAACTGAGCTATTGCTGCATGTTGAGCTTGTAACATTTCGAAAATTATACGCAAGCTAACGCCATTTTCCTCGACGTTATGGGTATCTCGAGCTGCAAACCAAGTGCCACCATGAATGCTATTTTCGGGTTCAGAATGTAGGTTCGCCTCAATGGCTACATGCAAATTGATATCTATCGGCGCTCCGATTCGAGCTCTGACGACGTTTACAAGTGGTCTTTCGGTACTGGGTATCAAGTTATTGTTCTCATCTTGAAGACCAGCTCTGTTGTCGATTGGTGAAGCCATTTGATTAGTAGTTAGTCATTGCTAATCCGAAGTTCAAGATATTTTCGGAAACAAGCGCAAAACACAATGGCGTGTTTTTTCAGATTCGTATCAAATAACCACTGTTATCCTTAGCCCCACGGTGAGCGCCAAACTGTTTACCCGAAAAATGGATAGAGTTGAATTTGTACGTAGTTCTAAGGGTATGTGGTGCAATTTTAATACAAATCGTAAGGATAAATAGAAATGTCAAGTGTGGATTGCAAAGAATGCTAAATGGATAAGGTTGTAAAGAAGATGCATTTTAGGACTAAACAAGTGGAATCAATTTAAGAAGCTTGAAAGAACAACTTTTCACTATGGGAGAATATGGTGCTTGGATTACAATGTAAGCATAAAACTTGCCCCCTACAGAAACGATAACTATCCCCTTTATATTAGAGGGATCTTACTTCAGATATAATTAAAAATACGTAGTGGGAGACCAATGATAGATCGACTTTTTCACAATTCCTGCCAAGATTCTCTCCTCTAATGGGATTGCAACGGCTCTTGTCTATAAGGTCGATATTGACTCGAGTTTTCGGTCTTGACTCGAGCGCTCGATCTTGGCTTGAGCTCGATTCTGACTCGGACCCTTGAATTGATTCGGGGTCAATGTTGGTCGGTCTCTGGATCATAAACTCGACAACTTTACTTTGCTTCATAGCTCGATTTGGATTCGAGCTTGATTATAATATCGAGTTGTACATTGATCGGCCCTTTGGACTCGAAGCTTGTTTGTACCATCTTCGGAACCCCGATTATGTTTTGAGCTTGATCAATCATACGAAGGCCGAAATCTATTTCGACAGTATACACAATTATATGCGTAACTTCATTGCTATAACAAAAGAGGAAGCTCCATCATACGTTAATTAGTTTCCATTTTTTGAAAAACAACTGCTACAAAATCAATAAACTAAAAATGGTTAGGGTCGGGAAAGGTTACTTAAGTGCAAAGATGATAAATCACAAGTCATTGTTGTATCACATCTGGAAAATCTTTCACTAAATCTTATAAATCTTGAGTGAAATTGTAAATATAAGTTCCTTTAAGGAAGAAAGTGAGAAAAGTTGGAAAAGTCATAAAGCTAGAAAAGATTTACATTGCAAATAAGAGTGAGAACACTAGATCGAAATTAAAGAAGGGAAATTTGCACAAATTAGATGACTTGAGCACTGTTTATATTTTGTTATCATTTAAAGGAAATTTTGCAAAAATAAGGTTAACGCTACAGAAACGGAAGAATGAAAAAAAAAATCGGTTGCTCAGTTATTCATAAGTTTTGCTAGGTACAGCCAAAACTTGGCAGTTGGTACTGAGTTCAATTGGGTCTCAAGTTTAGCCGGATGTCCAAATCGTTCATGTGTTGTTTAATATGTTCATAATTTTTGTCCGACAATCAAAACGTAGTACGTTATTAATTCAATGCACCCAGGGACGGATCTATGTACACGGTTCGGGGTGGTGCGTTACCTGCAAGTTTCGACGAAAACTTTATGTATATATGTAAATATGTATAAGAAATAGGATATATATTTAAAGTATCACCCGTAGAACAAAAGTGTCAAAGGTACCAATGGCAAAGGTCTGCCTTTTCGTTCAGCAGGGCAAGAGTTCAAAATTTTCATTGTGTACCGATAAGGGAAAGTGTTGACCTGAACACAAGTCGAGGAGGATTAGAAGAAATGGGTCATGTCGGTGGTGTTGGATCAGTATAGCAACAAAGGTAACTGGTCTTTTGGTGTGGTAATGCTTCACAAGCATTCTATCGAATTACTCTTGGGTTTGATAGGTTGCGTGACTTGGTTGAGTTGGGGACGTTTAGTTATGATGGCTTGGTGGTGTGTGGACTGGCCTCGAAGAGTTATTGATAGTGTCGACCACGACTTGAGCTAGATGTTTGCTACCGGCATAAGGAACGTGTTGTGTGTTACGATTTTTGCCTGGATGGGGTCACGAGTTCTAAACAGTATGGGCGATTTCAGATATTTAGAATAATGCTAGCATTATTTGATACCACCTAAGATAGGTGTGCACTCCAGAAGGCGCATTGTGTTTCGACTTCTGGATGCCTGACTGGTATTACGGTAATCGCCTGGTTGATCGACTGCTGATGTCCAGAGTTTACTTTATGGCATGAAAGAATTATAAAAGTACTTCTCGTCGGTTGATCGTATGGGAGGAAAGTGTCAGTTATTTGATTAGTGCAATTGGGATCAGATATGGAGATTCTAGTATTCTAGGGATTTAAAGACTAAGAGGGTTCTCGAGGCAGATTGCTTCATGGTTGTGAATGGTAAAGGTATGTTAAGTGGTTGGAAACTGATGGTATGTACTATAGATATGTTATTGTGGGCTTTTCGGAGGCTATCTACCTACTTCGGAAGGATAAAAATTGATTTGGAGACTACCAGTAGGTCTAATAAGGATGTGTGTTCTAAATCGGGTCAGATTTATCTTGTCAGCACAATACTGTGGAGGGGTATGCTATCAGTCAGGGTGGATCACATTCGTGTTCTGATATGTCTCATGTGTTACTCTCTTATGCTGCGATGGGTTGTGATCTGTTGGTTATCTGCACACTGATGCGGTTATGTTTGGGCTTTGTAGCGAAATTCGAGTGGGATGGCTCTTGGGGTGTTGAATGGTTAATTGTGCCTTGGTTATGGTCTTCTTGTTTCTGGTATATAGTAATGTCCATATCTCCATAGTTATGGTCACATTCTTCATGTGTTTGATGTTGATATGCTTATGGTTATTGATTATGAGTATCATGGCTCGACGTATTCGAGGTGGAACAATTTCGAATTGGGTCATGCATCGCAATAGTGTTATGTTAGGATATGATCCTTTGTGCTTATTTCGTGCGTTATGTTTCCCCTTTTGTGGTGGATTGGTAGCATTGCGCTTCGTGGTGGTATCTGTTAAGCTGGCGGGATGGTTTCTTCATTTCCATTCTCTTTCCACCATTGGGTATATTTGAGTTATTGTTCGTTGGTGCACGGATTGCATGGTATATGGCTCTAAGTAGGATTTGTGTGACAGGTCGGTCTAGTAGCTTGTACTGGATGAGGTGAGGTTATTGGGCTTGAAATGAGTGCCATCAGATTTGATTAAGGTATATTTGCAAGAATTGTGTCACTAGTCGGCTTAGATTTTGGCTATGGTTCTTATCGGGAAAGAGAACTCCACGACTTATTAATCTGATGGGTGGTTATGAGTTTCTGTATGTTTCTTTCATCATTGGCAGTGTACGAAGGTTCAGAATAAGGTTTTAGTTGATATGAGGTTTGTTACCGGTGTCGGGTTGGTAATCGAGCAACTATTGCGGTCAAAAGTTATTGCTATGAGTATTTGAGTTATGTAGTATATCATGTGATTATGTCTTGAGATGTGGTTATGGATTGATACAACTTCTTCAGAGTTATACGGTGCATAGATGCAAGAATCGTGTTATATATGAGTTCCAAATGTTGGGGATTTGGGTTTTAAGGTTTATGGACTAAGGTTGAAGTAAAGATCCTTTGTTAGGTGGTGTTGTATTGCTTTTATAGATTGGAGTGATACGGGATCACCCATAGTTATGTGTATGGTGAGGGTATATGGTGATTTGATGACTTTGGAACGATTCTTGGCACGTTCGAAGACGAACGCATGTTTAAGTGAGGGAGAATGTAATGACCCGACGGTTGTTTTGAGATTTCGCGTTTCATTCGATAGTTTGAGACTTTGAGTAGCTTCATATTATGTATGATGACTTGCGTGTATGGTTGGCTTTGGTTTTCGAGCGGTCCGAAGTTTATTTGGAAGAATGATTCTCATTTTAGAAGCTTTAAGTTGCAAGAGTCGACCAAGGTTTGACTTTTGGGTAAACGTACTCGGAATCGGGTTTTAATTATTCTAATAAGTTTGTATGATGATTTTGGACATGTTCACAAAGTTTGGTTAAATTCCTATGAGTTTTGAATAGGTTTGGGTTGTATGGTGATTGTTTTCGGTTTCGATGTCGATCTGAGCATAAAGGTTACCATATTGAGCAAACAACCTTTGATTCATGATTCGACTAAACCATTATATCAGTATCGTAATTTTGGAACCATAGCAACTGAAATCATTAAGTTTCTACATCGTATGAAGAATTTATGGTCATTTTGCTAAGAATTGGGTTGCTAGATTTTTCATATTAATTACGAAATTGCCACTGCATTCGTATTTAAAAATCTGCACTATTCTCAAATATTGAAACCAACATATCTTCTTCATTATAAGGTCAAATGGAGTGATTCAAAAGCTTCACTTGACCTGAATTGTACGAGGAATCCATTTGAGATATTAAAAGAGAGTTTCGGGATCATTTCGCACAAGAAACGAGGTAGAACAGCTGGGTGTTTTTGGCTATTAATGTTGTTGGAGTTTTTCTTATATTGAAAGTTTGGGATTGGGAGAATTCAAGGATGTTCTTCAAGTTTCTTCCATGGGGTGAGATCTAAACCATAACCTAAGAATTTTTCTTTGATTCATTCCCTTAGTCTAAGCTTTAATCAATGATTTTAATTGAAAACTCATTTAATTCTTTAAATCAAGACCTAGGGTTATGTCCTAAATTTTAAAAATTGAAAATGAGTTAGAGGCGCTTATTTCCCGATTTCTTTTGGGGTTTTGTTCTCCTATATTAGAAGAACAACATATTCGAATTTGGCGACTTTTGGAGGAGTATTTCGGGAGGTATGAGACCCAACTAGTGTAGGTTGGACTCTTGGTTTATGAACTCCTAAGAGCGATATTTTGGAAAATTGGTTGAGCTATCAGACTCGGATTGAGTTGGTTTTTGTTCGTGTTATCTTGTATTGGTTAGGGCTTTTCTCGGGTATGTTTGGATTCGGAATCCAAGGCGGGTCCGACGTTGATCTTTTGGGGAAAATGTAAAGATCATAGCTCTATTTATTATAATTGATATTTTGCATTGTTTGATGTTATTAAGTTATTTTTGGTTAGATTTGAGCCGTGTGGAGGTGAATTTTAGGGAAAAAGCTATTTCGGAGGGTTGAGTTGGCCTAGTTGAGATAAGTATCTTGCCTAACTTTATATGGGGGAAACTACCCCTTAGGATTTGGGTTGATTATGCTATTTGTGATATGTGAAAGCCGTGTACGCAAGGTGACAAGTGGGTACACGGGTTATATATGGTATTTGCCGGTTTACATTATCTAGACTCTTTTCATGCCTTTAATTGATTTGTCATAACATGTTATATCTCCAATTACCAATCTACTCTTACATGCTCTATTTGACGTTGTTAGCACCTGTTCCACCTCTTAGTTGTTATTTTCCTCTTATATGCTTTAGTTGAAATTATTGACTTCCTTATTGTCTTGTTACCTCTTAATTGTTGAATCACTTTTAATTGAAGTTATTATTTCGTGGAATATCATCATGTTGAGTTATTGGTGTTAAAGTTGTAATAGCCGTTATCACATTGAGGCAAAGTTGTTAATTGTTGAGATACCTTTCTTTGTTGAGCATTCTCATTCATTTTGTTATTGTTAAAATTCTTGTACATATTGTGGTTGAGCCATGTGATATTTATTGTAGAAATATTGGTGTTGTTGATTTTGTGGTAAGTTGTGGCATATGGGCATTTGTGGTGCGAGTTGTGATATTGATACGCATGCGGTGGTATAAGGCTAGTGGTTGATACGCATACGGTGAGATAAGGTGGCCTTGATACACGCGTTGTTAGTAGGGGAACTACTTGAAGCCATACGGTGAGATAAGGTGGGCTAAAACGCGTGCAGCTATTTCGAACAAAAATGATTTTCAAAACTAAATGTAAGGCTCACGCGGTAAAATAAGGAAAGATTGTAATTGAAATTGTAAAATGTGAATATGAGGTTGTGATTTTTATTGTACATTCTATGTTTGAACAACCTGTTGATTTGAACGGTCATTGTTCTTTTTTCAATATTTCATCCGCATTTTGATTGTATTTGGTTATTCATTGTTATCTTAGTGTTGGAACGATTATGGTTTCTTGTATGAGTCATGCATTCTACGTGATTTGTTGTGTTGCTTTAACATGCCAATCTGTGCCTCAATTATACCTTGGTAAATTGATTGTCAATGTGAATTTAATTGCGTGGAGTGATATTTTGTTGAGTTGTCGGTAACATAATGGTTTAAATAAAAGAATTATTAACATGCTGTATTCTATGTGTCTCGTAAGATAGAACTCGTTATCTCACTCAGTGCCTTATTATTCTAAATGGTTGTCACATTTTTACTATAANACATACTACCCTCCCCAGACCCCATTAATGGGATTCTACTGGGTTGTTGTTGTTGTTGTTAAATTATACTCATCACCCTGTTAGATGTTTACCTCATTTAAAATTGTTATCATGTTTTTCTTTAACAAATTCTATATTTAATTCGTTAGTTTAACTTATGTTTTGCTTTGTTTAAAAATGATACTTTTACTCAATTTTATTGATTTCTAAACTAAACCCATCTTATACTCTGTTTCGTACAAATTGTATATTATTTTACTTTACTTGATTTTCTAAAATAAACTCATTATTTCATTTGACACATTACCTTATTCAAGATTGTTATTATATTTTATGATGTCTAAATATATCTTTCGTTCATCTAAATTAATATTTATCACAGTTGCAAAGTACATGGTAGCACGTGGGATTTACCGTGCGAAGGTGATTGTTATTGTGAGCACGAGGTGCCATATGTGTAAGATTTGGAAATTGTAGTTCATGACTTATAGTTTATAAGGTGTGGTGCCTCGGGGTAATTATTGTTGTAAGTCCATGCGTTGGAAGACGGTTTGATTGTTTGATTTGTCATCCATTTTTTCCTTATTTGAGTTTAATTACATCTCATCGGTATTTTGATTATGTTGTTTCTTTATTACTCGTTTACTACTTGCTGTCATTTATGTTTCTCTTACTTCATTGTTGGTTGTAAATCAATAATTTTTCTGCCGTTGGTCTTACATTGATGTTATTTCCATTGTTAGCTTATATATATATTGAACATGGTTCTATGTCTAATAGGTATTTTGACCTAGCCTCCTCACTACTCTACCGATGTTAGACTTGATACTTATTGGGCACCATTGTGGTGTACTCATGCTACGCTTCTGCGTATTTTTGTGCAGATTCAGGTATTCTAATTGTGTTGTTGAGAGTTTCTTCTTCGCGTCGGGAGACTTCAAGGTATACCTGCTTGACGTTAGCAGGCCTCTGAGTCACCATTTTACTTCATTATGCTTATGTTAAATTGTAATTCAAAATAGTGTAGTGTTTAGAAATTCTAGTGTGTTTTAGTAGTGCTTATGACTCCGCACTACCGGTTTTGGAAAATGTATAACTATTGGCCGCTCGGCTATGTATGTCATTTAATGATGTATGATAAATGATTAAATTGTTCAATTCTATTATTAAATCAGCATATGTTAGGCTTACCTAGTCTTAGAGACTAGGTGCCATCACGACATCCTAAGGTGGGAAATTGGGGTCGTGACACTTCAACAATCCCATTCCCTAGATGAGCTAGACCATCTATTTTTCTCTTAAAATCTGCCTCATAAGTAGCCCTAACACAACCAAATATCTTTTCCTTCTTTCTATCCCTCTCCATTTTTGTGCCCAATTTGCTAAAATGTGCCTAGCACACATGCTATGCTCACATTCATGTAGTATTTCATCAACTGGAGATATCAATCCCTGTCATTCAAGGACAAAGAACATGTAGTTAGAAACATAATAATAGTAATAAAATGCAAATTCAATATAAAACTACAATAGAAAAAGACTTTCCTTTTGCATGTCACTAATGATAGTGATCTGCGAACCATCTCCCAAGTGAATGTCTTCTTGCACAATCTTCAGGAACCATCTCCATGTCTCTTTTTTTCCTGGGTAACTACTGCCCATGCCACTGAAAACATATGGTTGTTTCCATCTTTGGCAACGACTACTAGGAGCTGGCCCTTGCAAATTCCCTTAAGAAAGCACCCATCCAAACCTATACATTTTCTACAACCCTACAAGAATTCCCTTTTCATAGCATCAAAGCAAATGTAGAAAGAGTTGGACTGTTTCTTCCCATCTTATGTGTCTGTCAACTTAACCACACATGTGTTACCAGTTTTACTTTGGAGCAACACATCTTCATAGTCATGAATCCTATTAAACGCTACCACATGATCTCCCATAGCTTTCTGAAACACTAACTTCTTTGTCTTTAAACACACAACCTTGCCTACATACACACCTAGATCTTTCCTTACCCAATCTTGACCCTTTGACTGTAGGTTGTGAGATAATTCTATCTTTAAGGTACACTACTAGATATTTTGAGGTACAAAGGAAGTTGTTTTGGTCCTATGACATTTGTGTCTTGGATTGTAGGTCTTGACAGTGAAGTTTTCACTTCTTCCTTCCTTGCTATCAAAGATCAACCATGAGCAACCACCTTTACATTTAACCCTTACTCTAGTAGGCTCATTCACATACTTGTCTAACTCAACTCCCTTCTTTAAAGCATACTTTGTTAATGCTGTCCTAAACTCAGACACATTTTCAAATACCAAACCCAACTACCAATCACAATCTTGCATGTTGGATCATAAATTACCCTATTAGTCTTTATTCTACCATTTAACTGTCCTCCTTCACCTTCATCATCAGATACAGGTTCAGGCTCTTCATCAGAATCAAAGGAATCACAATCAGAACTATCATAGTATGGCTCATCTGCTAATAATTTACCATTCAGACTTCTCCTTTTTTTTTATCTATATCTTCAAAACCTTCATCCAGCCCCACTTCACTAGCTAACCACCATCTTTTCCTTTCTTGCCTTTTCTGCCCCTCCTATTTTTGTTTCTTGAATTGCTTCACAATCCTAAACTCCTCATGCACATCACTTCCATAATCTATAGACTGGTTAGATTCAGCACCATCATTTCTTGCAATATCATCTTCCGAGTCTTCTTCACTACCTGCAGATTGTTGTACAATAGATAGGTCTTGTGCAATGTTCTCTACAATAGCTAGGTCTTGTGCACTTTCTTCTTCATATGTATTCGTCCAGTCTACTGAAGAATACCCATCTTCATTCACATATGAATCTTTTTCACCCACTCCAATATTTAAAGAAATAGTAGATGGAGCAAGAAGACAATCAGATTCCCAACTACCTATTTCAATACTGACATGTGCATTAAAAGGCTCACCCACTATACTTAAATTGGCATCTATACTTGTTATTTGACTACCAAACAAACCAGTAGGACCCCCTTCCTCTATAATTGAGTCTTCACCCACATAAATATCTATTGTGTTCCCATCAGACAATAATAGTGAAAGGCCATATATGTCCCTATCATTTTTCAATTCAACCAAATTACCCCCTTATATAGAACCACAAAGGTCTTTCCTAACTTAGTAATTCCGAAACTCCTAGCATAATCTGGCAGTTCAGGAATTGACAAATGATCCTTATCAATATTGAAAACATGTTCTGTCCTACCCCCAATATAGACAGATCCCACCTCACTCACCATCATCGCTCCAATTTTCCACCTTAGGTTAAAATATTTTGAAGCTATAGGTTACCCTACATCCACAAACAATAACATAAAAGGATTTTACAGAAATTCCCCAACTTAAAAAAATACAATCTAATAATGTGAAACAAAGATAAAGCTGTGTGTAAAAAGAACCAACTTTTAATAATCAAAAAGCACAAGCCGACAATTAGAAACAGAATAATAAAGTATTTATCAAAGAATCCCCAATTTTTAGCAGTAAAAAATCACAAGCTGACAACTTGAGATACATATAAAGTATTTAAAAGATTAAGCCTTATTTTATGAGGTTGTTACTAAAAAACCTAGTAGCCATGCATGCATGAGATGTACAAATTCATTCTAAGTACCTTCAATTAAAAAAATCCTAAGTCATTGTTTCTACAATCGAAACCCTAATCGAAACCCTAATCTGTACAAACAATATCAAAAGCAAGTAAAATGCACTAGAAAATTAAACCATTTTCAATAAAGAACTACTTACCTAATTGGAATTTCAAACATCAATATTCTTTGTGACAGAGACTAAAGGCTATTGACGTTTATCGGTTGAAGCAGACCCAACAGACACCAATCGAAACCAAAAAGCAATAGATTAAACGGTGAGAAATAAGCAAAACCACTACGATAATATCTACGTGAGAGAACTCAACACTTACAAAACCCTCTCTACCAGATAGTGCGAAGGGAGAGAACCATTTGAGAAAGAACTGGATGAAGTCTAAGAGAACACTCTAGAATTGTAATTTTTACCCGACTAATTTTGGGGGAAATGAGTTTTATTAAACGATGGAGTCCAACGCACCCCAATATCTACGTGGACAACCACTTAGACATGGTTTCTACTGTGTACAATGTATATATACATGATATACCTACTACCTCAACATAGGTGGTATTATAAGATACAAAATCAAGCGAAGGGAAGTATTTAGGATCCCGTATAATAAAAGGGGGAACTAAATACAAATCGTCAAGTATAGGGTGTCCCTAGAAATTTTACCAAATAAAAACGGATGAATATGAAGGAAGCATGACTTTGGTGCCTAGGTTAGTGCCAGGCACAAAACCAAAATGCCGTCGACATCAGAATAAAAAATGCATTGTCCAGGTTCGCACCAGGCGCAAAACGTGATGCCCATGGGCGGATTTCGTCCTAATTCGGGTAAGACTTGGTGATTTAAACCCTACACGTTCCCAACATGTATAAAAGGGGTTCTAAACCTAATTTGGAGGGGAGTTAACATATTTTGGACCAAGGGAGAGCACGGAGCCGCCGTGGAGGTCGGAATTCATCAGATTTCATCTTTCTTCTATCAAACTAAGTAATCTTTACGTTTCTTTGGATGATTTGTTATTTTACTATCATGTCTATGGGGAGCTAAACTTCGTGTTCTAGGGTTGTGGTTGTTATGAATATTGAAGTTTATTAATTACATTAATTCGAGTTATCATCTTTGGTTGTTTCTCTAATTCTGTGCATAATTGCTTAATTATTTTGCTAGCAATTGAGTTCTATTTACTATCTATGCTATGCTTGGGAAAACCGTGTTCACTACTAAAAAATTGTAAAAACGCGTCCAGAATAAACAATCGAAATCAGCCGGAATCGAACAAAAACCGACCGATTTTCGACCGTTTTCAATTCGTCAAAAAAAAAAATGGTCGCAATTGGGGAGCGACCGCAGTCGGTCGATATTTCCGACCGAAGTCGATTGGTAATTATCAATGCACTTTGACCAATTATCTGACACAAAATAATCTTACCGACCGAATTCGGTCGGTATTTTTGAAAACAATTTTTTATTATTTTTACATTAGCGACCGACGTCGGTCGAAATTGTAATTATTTATTTTTTTAAAAAATTATTAAATTTCGACCGATTTTGGTCGAAATTATTAAAATATTTTAAATTTAAAATCAAAGATTCCGACCGAAGTCGGACGGTATTATTAAAATATTTTATATTTAAAATCAAATATTCCAACCGAAGTCGGACGGTAATTTTAAATTTTTGGGAAATCAAATGAACATTTTCGACCGAAGTCGGTCGGTTAATTTACATTTCTGGGAAATCAAATGAACATTTCCGACCAACGTCGGTCGGTAGGCGATTGGTTTTCTGGGTATTGTTTTGGCAGAATACAATTGTTGTATAGCTGTACCACCTGCCAACAACCAATCACCTATAATAGCAGGCATTACATTGCTACCATTCAATCAATAACAACAACAATTACAAGAATAACAACAATAACAACTATCAAAACTATATTATTAACAAAACATCATCTCCATATTCACTAAACTATATTAACAAAATCATACCCAACAACAAACGTTTATAACTTAAAGTTCAAACATCATTCAATGAGTGTTTTGTATTGCATCACCTCCATATTCACTACTAGAAGCTTCATCTTCGGCATGGTGTGAAGTATCACGACGAGAAGGATTAACATCTGGGGAATGCTCACGAGACCGAGGAATGGGGAAAGCAACACTAGCAAGAAGATTGGCCAGCTGACCTTGAAGGAGATTAAATTATTGGTGTCTCTTTTCTAGCTAACCTTGAAGGGTATCAAATTGTCTATCTCTCGTTTTTTCTCTAGCCTTTGTCTCTTCATGCTCTGCTGTCATCTTTGCGATCTTCTTCTCCATAGACGAGATAGTTGACCTATCAATTACCTCGCCTTGGGCGGAAGTCCCTATACCTTGCAATCCAGCCATGTAGCGCCGAAATGATCTCTCTGGAAGGCCATATGCTATCCCCTTTTTAGGACCACCGAAATATCCAACCATATATTCTGTGCTTCTTCGTCTAAAATGGGTGGTCGCTCGCCTTGCTCATTCGATGGCAAGCTTTGAGTGTACTCCTCCACATTAATCTTGTAGCGACCCTTTATTTAGAAGATAAAAAAATATTAACTATATAATATTATAAACATTAATTTCAAGTTATAGTAGTTATGAAACTTACATATGTAGTCTCCGCCCGGTCCTCGACCCATCTAGTTGGATCTGTCAGTGCCTTCTTCTTCCGGATGTGAGTCTCCATGAATAACTTATCATGAGTCATCTTCCTCCCATATTTTTTTCCTACAAATATAATAAAACATGTTAACTAAATAAAAATATATAAATATAGTTTGATAAATATAGAATTAAATATTTTAAGGAATTACTAGTAGTCTCCTCGCAGTCCCTATGCTCCTTGCACCCACACAGTGCAAGGAGCCACCCTTCTCAGATGCTCAAGCCTTCTTTCCCTACTCACTTTTCTTCTCGAACTTTATAGTGGTCCAATGCCTCAGCAGATCCTCCCATATGTGCGGTAGAACTCATGAAGGCTTCTTGCTCTTCTTCCGAGCAGAATAGAAGGAATCAGATAGTCTCTTACGTCATTTGAACTCAAAATTTTCAAGAATGGCGTTGTTATGTTGGTCCTCCCAGGCACACTTAGTCTACAAATGAAGTGTGTAATGTTATATGAAAATATTGTTAATATAATGCTTAAATAGATAAGAATTGTATTAAAACCTTAAATTGGTTGAAAAGTTGCTCCACGATCTCCGGTGGAAAGTCACTCCAAGTTGCATACAACTGGCCAAGAGCTTCAGTGATTATCTTTGTGGTCCGATGATTAGGTATGAACCTGCAATATAGCAATTACATTAAATAAACAAGACTAGCTATTATAATTCAGCAAAAATAAAGAAGTAATAAATAAATCATACCCATTGCCCTCAGGCCTGATGATCATCCTATGGTAACGATCATACCGCACTTCCTCTGGATCATCTTCCTCCGATGAATCTAAAGCATGCGCAGAAGGGGAGGCATCTGGCTCAGCGCTACTATCCCGAAGGCGAAGTCTAGAAATGCTAGGAGTCAAACTCCGTGGACAGGGAGACAAGGTCGTTGATGAAGATGGCTACGATCCACACCTCTGCTGCGATCTAGACCCCTGCTGCGATCCAAACCCCTACTGCAATCCATCTGGCTGAAATCTAGATGGATGTGATCCAGCTGGTGATGAAGCAAATGGAACAGATAACGGGCGTATCACCACTTGGCCCTGTGATTGGTGACTCGATGGACCAATGCAAGTATATGCAGGATTATGTGGAGGAAGCAGGGTATAACCCTGTGCCTAGAAGATTGCTGCCGGCCATCAGCAGCGGAGGGATGCAAGTGTGGAGTGGAAGGAAGCGAGGGTGTAGCACCATCATCATGATCAATAGGACTCTTATCCTTACTATACCTACCGCGACCCAAACCCTTACCGTTAATCTTCATAAATTAAAGAAAATGTTAGAATTAAGAATATAAATCTATATAAGTTGAGAGCACTTCAAAAAACTAACATGCTAGCCGTCTTCGAAGTATCCTTCCTAGTCCGAAAATTCTTTCTCTTCACGTATTTCATTTTCATTAGGTAATTCTTCGTCCTCATTTTCTATGATTGTTATTTACTCCATATCAACTTCCTCTAATATGCGTTGAGGATCCTCCAAGTCATTTTTAACTAATCGTCCACCATTTGGTTAACACTTGAGGTATCATTTTGGTAAGCAACATCTAGCACATTCTCAACTTCCACCCTACCAATAGGCTTAGTTTTTATTACAACCAACCAATCAGCCTTATCCCTCCGCAATGGATATGGAGAATAATACACTTACCTAACTTTTTCTGTAATTATAAAAGGATCACAGCGATCATACTCCCTCTTTTTATTAACCTCAATTATGTTGTATTGAGAGTGTACATTTGTACCTCTTCTAGGTGTTGGGTCAAACCACCTGCATCAGAAAAGTATGATCTTCTTATTTGGCCAACTTGAATATGATAATTCTAGAATCTCTTTGATCACACCAGAATAATCATTTTCCCCATCCTGGTTGCCTTCACCACCTTTGACACACACCCCACTGTTATTACTTTTTTTTATACTTGGAGCATTCCTCGGTGTGAAATTTGTAACCATTCACAAAATACTTAGACATAGTTGTAACCGTAGGTGTAGGTCCCCAAGATATATCTTTGAAAAATAGATTAACACCGTTGTTTGGATTATTGACCTACATGTAGTGTTAAATAAATCACAAGTGAGAAAGTATATTCACAAGTGACCAAGTATATTCAGAAGTGACCAAGTATGTATATTCACATGTGAGAAAGTATGTAAGATGAACTTACACACTCTTTAAACCATGCCTCAAATGTAGAATATACAACATCATGGCCAAATTGATTCACGAAGTCACTGAGCGACACATTGAAAATTTTGTTAGTTGCATCAACAAAATTAAATAGTAGTCCATGTAAATTAATCTTACGTCAACACTTACTTAAGAAAGGGTTGAACTTTCGGATAATTTAGCAACACATGATTTGAAGCTGATTTGTACTCCATACTACTTGGGCCCCTTTTTGTTCGATCTTTAGAACCTCGTCCTGGTTGATTGAATATGGACATTGGTGGATATAATGGATCAATCTCAATCACGACATTGTGCCGATTGAGCTTATTACTAGCACATGGCACATGACTGTCAAAGTAGTAAGAACAAAAATGGGTAGTTTCCTTTGCAAGATAGGCTTCAGATATGGATCCTTCAATCCTATTCCTCTGTTTAGCAAATCGTTTACACTTGCCGATAGTCCTGCACATTGTCATATTAGATGATAATATTACAAAAATTAAAAAATAAATCAAAGTTTGGTCATTACCTCTCGAATGGATATATCCACCTGCATTGAACATGCCCTCCAAGTCACGCCTCGTGTACAAGGTGAATTGGAAGGTGTTCCATCACATCAAAGAATTACATGGAAAAATCCTTTCTAGCTTATTACTAATTACATGACTGTTCTGATTCATTTGACATAGGTTTTCTTCCCTTAATGTGGCAGAACATAAGTCTTTGAAGAACAAACTTATCTCTGTGATGGTTTTCAGTTATTTTCAGGCAAACCACAAAATGCAATAGGGATTAAAGTTTCCATGAAGATATGATAATCATGACTTTTCATATGAGTAGCTTTCCTTCAACCATATCGGCACGTTTTCCCAGGTTTGAGGCATAGCCCTTGAGCATCTTTAGGTTTGCAACCCACTCACAAATCTGTCATCTTTGTTCCAAAGTGAATGTGTAGCTGTCCTTGGGCTTGAACACCCTACCATTGTTCGTAGACTGCAAATATAATTCAGGTTGCCTGCAATATTCTTGTAAGTCCAATCTAGGCTTCGGGTTATCTTTTGTCTTATTCTTATCATCCGTGACTGTGTTGAACAAATTGTCAAAATAGTTATTCTCAATATGCATGACATCAAAATTGTGTCGGAGAAGATTATCCTTCTAATATGGCAACTCCCAAAATATGCTATGTTTTGTCCAGTTATGAGTAACACCATATCCAGGAAATCTAGAAGGTAGGGCCTCGGTAACTTTAGTGAAGTTATGAACCCTCTCCCAAATTTCCTCACCGGACAAAATTGGAGGTGGCAAATCACGTTCAACTATATTCTTTTTGAATGCGTTCTTCATCCTTCTGAACTCATGATTAACTGGCAAGAAGTGACGATGTCAATCAAACCATGACTGCTTTCGGCCATGTCTTAAAGTGAACGCTTTACCATTTTTCATGCAGTAAGGACATGCTAACTTTCCAGCAGTCATCCACCCAGACAACATTACATACGCAGGAAAATCATTAATGGTCCATATTAAGTTAGCACGCAAGTTGAAATTTTGCTTAGTTGATATGTCATATGTCTCAACTCCATCATACCATAACTGTTTTAGCTCATCAATCAGAGGTTGCAAATATACATCAATCAAACTTTTTGGATTGCGGGGATTGGGAATAACATAATTTAAGAAAATATATGGACTAGTCATACACATTTCAGGATGAAGATTATACGTCGTAATAAAGACTGGCCAACATGAATATGGTATTGCAGAAACAGAAAATGGCGTGAAACCATCAGCACACAAACCCAATCGAACATTCCTCGGTTCACTAGCATAATCCGGATACCTCCTATCAAAATGTTTCCAAGCTTCCCTATCTGAAGGATGACACATAACACCAGGCGACCTTCTATTTTTATAGTGCCATCTCATATGAGGAGAAGAACTTATCGATGCGTACAAACTCTTTAATCTAGGAATATGAGGTAAATAATGCATCGACTTCACATCAACCTTCTTCCAGCTGGAAACCCGCTTAAAACAAGGTTTTTCATAAAATTTACAACTTTCTAAATCTACATTTGTAACAACCCAACCGGTTGTTTTGAGCATTTGCACTTCACTCAGTAGTTTATGGGCATGAATAGCTCCGTATGATGTATTATGACTTATGTGAATCGTCGGTTTTGATTTTCAGGTTATTCAAAATCGACTTGGAAGAATGAATTTTATTGTTAAAGCTTTAAAGTGGGAGAGTTAAACAAGTTTGACTTTTTGTGAATTTGAACCCGAAACGGAGTTTTGATGGTTCCAATAGGTCTGTTGGGTGATTTTGGACTTAGGAGCGCATCCGGATTATGATTTGGAGGCCCGTGGTTGAATTTGGCTCAAAATGGCGAAAGTTGAAATTTTAGAAAGTTTGACTGGGAGTGGACTTTTTGATATCAGGGCCGGATTCCGATTCCGGAAGTTAGAGCAGGTCCATAATGTCAAATGTGACTTGTGTGCAAAATATGAGGTCAATCGGACGTGATTTGATAGGTTTCGGCATAAGTTGTGGAGGTTTGAAGTTTCAAAGTTCATTGAATTCGAATTGAGGTGTGATTCATCGTTCCGATGTTATTATGTGTTTTTTTAGGCCTCGAGTAGGTCCGTTTTATGTTACAAGACTTGTTGGTATGTTTGGACATGGTCCCGAGAGGCCCAGGTGAGTTTCAGACGGGTTCCGGGGTATTTGTTTCCTTCATTCTTCACTGCTGGTTCTGCTGATGTCTGGTGCACCCGGTGTTCTTCGTGATCGAGGACTGAGGGATGCGATCGCGTAAGGGAAAAATTGAGGCTGAGTATTTCTTCATCGCATTCCCGAATATGGGAACGCATTCTCATAGGTTACTGCAGATCGAGCATCGCGTTCGCGTAGGTGTGCACGCGTTTGCATAGGTGTGCACACATTCACATTGTAGAGCTGAGGTGGGCAGGTCTTCATGGCTTCTTCATTGCGTTCGCGAGCCTGGGGCCGCGTTTGCATAGGTTCTTTTCGAGACTGAGCAGTTGGTGCTTTGCGATCGCATAGCTTATTACGCGATCACGTAGTGTATTTTCAGGGGCAGTGCGTTTTCTTCTTCATGATCGCGAGGGTATTTACGCGATTGTGATTCATTGATTCGCTCAGTGATTTTAAAGTACTCTATTTCGAGGGTTTCGACCATTTTTGCATTTTGGGAGCTATGGAGCTAGGATTGAGGCTATTCTTGAAGCAACTTTCACCTTATGGATTGGGGTAAGTGTTCTCTACTCGGTTTTGGTTATATTTCATGAATCTATCTTCGATTTTAGCGTTTGGTTGATGAAATTTAAAGAGGAAATTGGGGGTTTTGGCCTAAAGTTTCATAATGTGAATTTTTGAGTTCTGAAAATCGAATTGGAGTCGGATTTGAGTGAAACTAGTATGGTTGGACTCGTAATTGAATGGGTTATTGGATTTTATAAATTTTGTTGGGTTCCGAGGTACGAGCCTGGGTTGGGCTTTTGGTCGGTTTTGGGCTTTTGATTCAAGATTTGATCTTTTTCGATTGGGATTGGTTCCTTTAGCATTGTTTGATGTACTTGAGTTGTTTTTGGTTAGTTTCTGGCCGTTCGGAGATCAGAACGCGCAAGATGGCATTTTGGAGCATCGCTTGGCTTGCTCGGCATTGGTATTGGTTTGTTCGAGGTAAGTAACTCTTCTAATCTTGGAGCTGAGGGAATGAACCCTGAATATACGTGTTATGTGCTTGGTTTTGAGGTGAGAGATGACGCACATGCTAGGTGGCGGGTGTGTGGGCATGCATTGTGTGAACTGTGATTTCTATTATTTCTGTGGTACTGTGTAGTTACTTGAACTTATCTGAAATTATGAAATCTCTATGTACTAGAGTTATCGAACTCTGATTATGTTAGAAACCATGTCTAGGCTACATGCTTATCCTGTTAGGACCCACTGAGGTCATTTTTGTTGTTGAGTAATCTGCTTTCATTGCATTCCATACTCAGTCATACACATTCACATGCATATCATATCTTAGTCTCTGTTATTATTTATTGATGCATCATATAATTGTTTCGGGTTGATATCATGACACTGTGAGCCCGAGAGACTGAAGAGATTGATGACCGAGTGAGGCCGATGGCTTGGTTGTGAAGATGATTATGGGATCGGGCTGTGTGCCGCAGCGGGTCAGATTGTCTTACTATAACACGTGATTTGTCTGTGCAGCACGTGAGTTGTCCGTGCGATTCCAGATATTGATATTATGGCATGTGAGTTGTCCGTGCAGATTATAGCGCTTGGGCTGTAGGAGCCCCTCCGGAGTCTGCACATCCCCAGTGAGCGCAAGTACCTACTGAGTGCGAGTGCCGAGTGCCGAGTGCCGAGTGTTGAGTGACTAGGAGGACGAAGTGAATTGATACTCTGAGTTTATGCATATGATATTTATCACTGATTAGAATCGCATTTGGCATGCACACCTGAGATACAGGTATAAAGATGCATTTTTCCTCATGCTGTATAGTATCACGTCATTTATGACTTGTCATACATTTTTACATATAAGAATAAAGAGACATCTTACACTTGCTATCTAAAAGGAAAATGAAACATCTTATTTATTGTTGACAGGATTTTTGGGAAAAATCACAGTTTTCAAACTTACTCGTATTTTGGTATTTTCGGTAAAAGATTTGGGTTTTCATTGAGATACTTGAAAAGAAATGTCTATTTTTCTGGAACTGTGACGAACTGAGCATTTTATTTCTGAGATACCTCTTTTGTTACTTGTACTATGCTGTTATGAACTGTTATGAAATATTGGTGTTGGACCCGACCTTTGTGTTATCTCGTCACTATTTTCATCCTAAGGTTATGTTTGTTACTTATTGAGTACATGGGGTCGGTTGTACTCATACTACACTTCTGCACCTTGCGTGCATATACTGACTGCTGATGTTGCTATGTTCGATGGGAGATGGATTTGAAGATGTACCTGCGTCCCGGTTGTATCCGCCTCTTATTCATGGTAGCCTTAGATCTATAAAACTATGTTAATGTATTTTTCAAACAGATGATGTATATACTTCATTTTCGCTTTGTAAACTTTATTCTTAGAAGCTCATGATTTGTACTACCAGTTCTTGGGGAATGTATAAGATTCATATATTTCTTTATTTAATCGCTTTATTACTTGTTATTGGAATTGGTTAGTGGTTAATTGGCTTACCTAGTGGGTTGGGTTAGGTGCCATCAAGACTAGTGGATTTGGGGTCGTGATAGTATCACCCTTATAATATAACATGCAACCATCTTCAGAACAATCGATTCTCATAGACGAGAGTCCTAACTTAGAAACTAATCTTTTAGCCTTATAGAAATTTTCAGGTATGTTGAAAGTTAGGTCAACTAGTTCACTTATAAGGCCAATGAAAAGATTCATTCCCGCTTGAGAAATATTGGTATATGATTTGATACTTAATAATATAACCGCAACAGACAACTGAGAGTGCATACTCCCTTCACTTAATGGATGACTAGCGACCTCTAACTGTTCATAAAAATATTTTTCCTCTTCGTTAAGAGCTTGTTCAACACTTTCATGGGGTTCAAACTCGAAGTGCATCCCAAAATCATCCGCAACCATTTCATGGTATCTAGGATGTTGAACGTTATTCTCCACCGACCTACTACTTTCACCAACAACTATGTTATGAAATACACTATCACTACCATCAACCTCTCCATGACTAGTCCACACAAAATAATTATCTATAATGAGTCTTAGGCCTTATTTGTTTGCACTTAATAGAGGTCTGAATCTTAATCATTCAGATCTCAGACATTAATTGCATTTGTTTTCAAAGTCCGAATCTTAATTATTCAGACCTTAATCATTCAGTTTGTTTATTTTTTTACTTCACAACCACTTAATGGGTCTAAATAGGTCTGTATCATTAAGATCTATAACAGAGACTTAATTTCATTAAGATGCTATCATCCATATTCATTATTAACTGCCGCCACCGCCTACCATTATCAACTACCACCATGCCACCCACCACCACCAACATCCTCAATCATAGCCGCCACCATTGTCGACTATCACTACCCACCATCCCCACCACTCCCACCACCATCGTTAACGACAACCAACACTCATCCACCTCAACTACCACAATTAACCACCCCATCACCATCAACAACTATAGCTGGCACTGCCCATCATTATAAACTACCATCACCCACCACCATCTTCCTCAATCACAACTACCACCACCACCACTCGCCATTATTAAATATCACCACCCACCACCACCATATTCAATCATAATTGCTACCACTACCAATCACCACTAGCTACTACCCTAAACTACCACTAACCACCGCTTTTAGTCGGCATTCACAAGCACTACCGTTAGCTATCACCACCAGCAACTATCATATTTTAAAAAGCTATATATTTTAGTGATGTAATAGTAGATTAATTAGTATTTTATTTGAATTTTATGTTTATTAATTTTCAGATAAACGTAAATTTTATACATTTAGATGATAAAAATCAAACAGTCTTAATCATTTAGTATTCCGATCTTAATACACATCTTGACGTTCAGATGTGTATTCAGATTCAGATAACTTAATCTTAATACATATTTTGATATTCAGACGTGTATTCAGATTCAGATGTCTTAATCTTAAAAAAAAACAAATGAGGCCTTAACATCCTCTGATAAAAACAAATGCAAATACTTACACCGGTAAAATAAGAACAACCCCCATGTTCAACCCCCATTTTACCATTAGCAAGAACCTGTTTCAGTTGCATATCATAAGGAATTCGAACAACTGCTTCAAATACAGTATCAGGAAGTACCGCTTGTGGAACCTCAATCTCCACGGGCTTATTAGCTAAATGGCAATTGGCACATACAATACGCCCAGTCGCTTCTCGTGGATTTTCATAACCCTGCTGTGCAAAAATGGGATATGCACTTGAAATGGATGTCCGAGTTAAGATATATATCATGAGCGATACGGAAATAGATCGAGTAATCTGTTTCNCCCCCCTTTTACCATTAGCAAGAACCTGTTTCAGTTGCATATCATAAGGAATTCGAACAACTGCTTCAAATACAGTATCAGGAAGTACCGCTTGTGGAACCTCAATCTCCACGGTCTTATTAGCTAAATGGCAATTGGCACATACAATATGCCCAGTTGCTTCTCGTGGATTTTCATACCCTGCTGTGCAAAAATGGGATATGCACTTGAAATGGATGTCCGAGTTAAGATATATATCATGAGCGATACTGAAATAGATCGAGTAATCTATTTTTTTAGCCAAGAAAATGCATTTCTAGTTTGCATGGGCCCATCATTGATCGCGAAAATTTCACACAAGGACACCTAATCATCCCTCCGATTTGCAATGGTTCAAGTGACATTGCACGCCTAATAAATCCATTAACCCCTTCTATATATTTCTCCCTAAAACACTAATGATTGGGATAATTTCTATTATACATCCAACTACGATATTCCATCTACACAGAAAACAAATAAATTGCATGTTATATTAATTTAAATTTAACATATATCCCTAAATAAGTTTTTTTAAAATTCAATTATAAGAAGTAATTTGAAAGTTCATATATATCACTAAATGAATTCAATTAGCTTAGATTGTACCGTTACATTTAGTATTAGATTGAGAACTAGCTTAATATATCCTTGTAATTTATTTTAAGTTTGATATAATTTATTTAAAAGTCCATATAATAAGATTGCTTTATCCTTGCAATTTATTTTAAGTTTTAATCATCAACTCACAATTATACAACTAAATTTAATTAAATATTAACTAAATCCTAATTTAGACAATTAAAATAATTAAAATTACTTAAAATAAAAAATGTAGATAACTAATCTTGAAATGCTATTAGCACCTAAGACAAGCATCTAGGTCTTCCAAAATGTAAAAATCCAAAATTACACAAAATACCAATTCATAAAGAGGGGCTAGAGTACAAATATGGACTCTTCTAATATGAACAATCCTAAATGATAAATGATAACATATGAAATATTTCAAAGGTTCAATGACAATACAACTCACAATTATAAAACTAAATTTAATTAAACATTAACTAAACCCTAATTTATACAATTAAAATAATTAAAATTACTTAAATTGAAAAATGTAGATAACTAACCTTGAAATTCTAGGATAGGGGGTTTGATTTTGGGTGGCGGAGGAGGCAGTGGTGGCGGAGGATGCAGTGGGGCCGGCGGAATAGTGGCGGGTGTCACGACCCAAACTAACCCCTGTCGTGATGGCGCCTATCGTGGAACTAGGCAAGCCGACTCATTTCCAAAACAAACTGATATTTTCATTTGAAAGATAAGTTTCAATGTTATTCAACATAAAAACCTTCGTAAAGGAGTTCAAATCAAAACGAAAGTGCGGAAAAGAAAAGCCCGACATCGGGGTGTCATTAGTCATGAGCATCTACTACCATTTGTCTGATAATATCAAGACTAACATTGTCCGAAATATAGCTAAATACAACTAAAGGAATATAAGAGGGATAAGAGCAGGGGCTGCGATCGCCAAGCAGCGACCTTGCTATCCCCGAGAAAATCTGCAACCAGAATAATCAACAACTGCTACCGTGTCTAGCTACACTTGGATCTGCACACAAGGTACATGGAGTAACGTGACTACGCCAACTCAGTAAGTTACAACAATAAATAAAGACTGAGCAGTAGTGACGAGCAATAAAGCATATCAAGTTCATATCACAAAAATTCAGTAAAGTACAACATGCTATAAAAATCAGTGTTTGAATCAAATCATCTCGTTTCTACCCTGTTCTAGTAAAAATCATTTAAAGATATTTTTCAACAGTTTTTTAATCAAAGGATCAACGCAAAGGTGAGCAAAAATGATGAAATCATAAACAGCCCCTCGGGCAAACCTCACAGTCACTCGTGCCACTCGGGCATACCTCACAATCACTCTTGCCAGTCGGGCATACCTCACCATCACTCTTGACACTCGCGCATACCTCACAATCACTCATGCCTCACATTCACTCAGCACTTGACACTCGACACTCAGCACTCGCACTCAGTAGTTACCTGCGCTCACTGGGGGTGTGTACAGACTCTGGAGGGGCTCCTTCAGCCCAAGCGCTATATCAAGCCAAATTATGGTATAAATCACTCAGGCCCTCGTCCTATATCAAACATGTTGTGGCGTGCATCCCAATCCCATAAATATCCTCACAAATCAGGCCCTCGGCCTCATTCAGTCATAAACCTCTCAAGCCACTCGGGTATTTCAGTAAAAACAGGGCATTCGGCCTAAAACAACATTTATATACATCAAAATAGAGTCATAAAACTGCATTATGTAGTAAACAAGTATAACCATGACTGAGTATAGATTTTCAATCGAAATCAATGAGAGGATAGTAAGAAAAGGCCCCTAAGGGTCCAAACAGCACTGGCACAAGGCCCAAACATGGCATTCAACCCAATTTACAGAAACTCTTTCTAAAATATATAAGTATCATATAATGTCAACAAAATATGCAACTTTACAGTTGCTACGGGATGTACCAAGTCATAATCCCCAACAGTGCACGCTCACACGCCCGTCGCCTAACATGTGCATCACTCAAAATAGTAGAATGATCCAAAAATCCGGGGTTTTATACCCTCAGGACTAGATTTACAATCGTTACTTACCTCAAACCGGTCAAATCTCTACCCCGCAATGCTCTTGCCTCTGTACTCGACCTCCAAATGCTCCGAATCTATTCACAATCAGTACAATACCATCAATACGTGCTAATGGAATGAATTCCACAAGAAAAGCTTCAAAATTAGACCAAAACCCAAAATTGGCTCAAACCCGGCCCCCGGACCCATATCTCGAAATCCGACAAAATTTACAAAACTAGAAAGCCCATTCACTCACTAGTCTAACCATACCAAATTCATCAGAATTCCACATCATTTGGTCCTTCAAATCCTTAAATTACTTCTCCAAAAATCCCAAGTCCTAACCCCTCATTTTCATTAATTACATGATTAAACAATGGGAAATCACCATATATACGAGTATTAGGGCTCAAGTAACTTACCTCAATGAAAACCCCCTTGATTCCCTCTTCACATCTCTCCCAAAAGCTCCAAAACCGAATAGAAATGGTGAAGAATGCACCAAAATTCGCGAAGTGCGCAATATGTATCTTCTGCCCAGGCTTCTCGCACCTGCGGCTTATTACTCGCACCCGCGCGACCCACCTGTGGTCCCAACAAACGCACCTGCGCATGTCACTTAAACTCCCAGGTTTTGCATCTGCGGCCAACCTTTCGCACCTACGCGTGGCGCGCCGCATCTGCGAAGCCAACCTTCTTCTTTCCTTCCGCATCTGCCCCCTAGGTCTCGCACCTGCGGGCTCGCAGATGCGATAGCCTTCTTGCACCTGCGCATCCTTCCCAGCCCAGCATTTCCCGCACTTGCGAACCCCCATGCGCACCAGCGGCCCCGCACCTGCGATTCTTCCTTCCGTAGGTGCGGAAATAGCAGAAGCAACAACTTCAGCTGCATCTTCCAACTTCGACAAATCCGTTAACCACCCGGAATCACCCCGAGGCCCTCGGGACCTCAACCAAAAATACAAACAAGTTATATATCAACATACAAACTTATTCAAACCTTTGAATCACTCAAAACAACATCCAAACACCAAATTACCCTCGGATTCAAGCCTAAGAACTTCAAAATTTCTAAATTCGGCAACCGATGCCGAAACCAACCAAACCACGTCCGAATGATCTCAAATTTTGCACACACGTCACAAATGACACTACGAACCTACTCCAACTTTCAAAATTCCATTCCGACCCCGATATCAAATTTTCCACTGTCGACCGAAATTGCCAAATTTCTAATTTCGCCAATTCAAGCCTAATTCTACCTCAGATCTCCAAATCACATTCCGAACGTACTCCTAAGTCCAAAATCACCTAGCGGAGCTAACAGAACCATCATAATTCAAATCCGAGATCGTTTACACATAGGTCAATATACGGTTGACTTTTCCAACTTAAGGTTCTAAATAAGAGACTAAGTGTCTCATTCCAGTCCGAAACTACTCCGAAACTGAACCAACTAACCCGGTATATCATAATATAGCTTAAGAGAATAAAGGAAACAGAAATGGGGAAAACGGTGCTATAACTCCCGAAATGACCGGTCGGGTCATTACATCCTCCCCCTCTTAAACAACCGTTCGTCCTCGAACGGGTCAAGAAACATACCTGGAGTCTCGAATAGTCATGGATATCTTCTCTGCATCTCCCGCTCGGTCTCCTAGGTGGCCTCCTCCACAGGCTAACCTCTCCACTGCACCTTCACTAAAGCTATATCCTTTGACCTCAACCTTCGAACCTGCTGATCCAACATAGCCACCGGCCCCATATCATAAGTCATATCACCCTCCAACTGAACTGTGCTGAAGTCCAAAACATGGGACATATCTCCAATATACTTCCGGAGCATGGAAACATGAAATACTGGGTGCACACTTGACAAGCTGGGTGGCAAGACAAGCTTATAAGCCACCTCCCCAATCCTCTGAAGCACCTCAAAAGGACCAATGAACCGGGGGATCAACTTGCCCCTCTTCCCAAACCTCATAACACCCTTCATGGGTGATACCTTCAGCAAAGCCTTCTCCCCAACCAAGAAAGATACATCACAGACCTTCTTGTCCGCATAGCTCTTCTGCCTAGACTGCACCGTGCGAAGCTGCTCCTGAATTAATTTCACCTTATCTAATGCATCCTGGACCAAGTCTGTGCCCAAGAGCCTAACCTCACCCGGCTCAAACCATCCGACTGGAGATCTACACCTCCCCCCATATAAAACCTCGTACGGAGCCATCTGAATACTCGACTGATAACTATTGTTATATGCAAACTCCACGAGTGGAAGAAAATGGTCCCATGAATCCCCAAATCAATAACACAAGCGCGCAACATGTCCTCTAATATCTGAATAGTGCACTCGGACTGCCCGTCCATCTGAGGGTGAAAAGCTGAGCTCAACTCAACCTGAGTACCCAATTCTCGTTACACTGCCTTCCAAAACTGCGATGTAAACTAAGTGCCCCTATCTGAAATGATGGAAATCGGGACACCATGCAGGCGAACAATCTCTGGGATGTAAATCTCAGCAAACCGCTCTGAAGAGTAAGTAGTACCAACTAGAATAAAGTGCGCGGACTTGGTCAGCCGATCCATAATAACCCAAATAGCATCGAACTTCCTTGAAGTCCGTGGGAGCCCAGCTAAAAATTCCATGGTGATTCGCTCCCACTTCCAATTCGGAAGGTCTAATCTCTGAAGCAAGCCACCCGGTCTCTGATGCTCATACTTAACCTGTTGACAGTTGAGACACCGAGCTACAAACCCAACTATATCCTTCTTCATCCGCCTCCACCAATAGTGCTGTTTTAATTCATGGTACATATTCGCGGCACCCGGATGGATGGAATACCGCGAGCTGTGGGCCTCTTCAAGAATTAACTCTCGAAGTCCATCTATATTAGGCACACATATTTGGCCCTGCATCCTCAACACGCCGTCATCACCAATAGTCACATCCCTAGCATTACCTCCTTGAACCCTATCTTGAAGAACGATCAAATGGTGGTCATCATACTGACGCTCCCTTATACTGTCATAAAGAGAAGACCTGGAGACCACACAAGCCAATACCCGACTAGGCTTCGAAATATCCAATCTCACAAGATGGCCCGCTAAGGCTTGAACATTCAATGCCAAAGGTCTCTCTGCTGCTGGAAGGTATGTTAAACTCCCCAAACTCTCTGCCCGGCGACTCAAAGCATCGGCTACCACATTGACCTTCCCCGGGTGGTACAAAATAGTGATATCATAGTCCTTAAGAAGCTCCAACCATATCCGCTAAAGCAAATTAAGATCCTTCTGCTTGAACAGATGCTGCGGACTCTGGTGATCAGTATAGATCTCACAATGAACCCCATACAAATAATGACGCCAAATCTTCAAAGCGTGAACAATGGTTGCCAACTCAAGGTCATGGACAGGATAATTCTTCTAACGGGTCTTCAACTGGCGCGAGGCGTATGCAATCACCCTACCCTCCTGTATCAAAACACAACCAATGCCTATCCTCGAGGCATCACAATACACGGTGTAGGAACCTGAAGCTGATGGCAGAACTAATACTAGAGTTGTGGTCAAAGCAGTCTTGAGCTTCTGAAAGCTTTCCTCACATTCATCCGACCACCTGAATGGAGCACCCTTTTGGGTCAATTTGGTCAAGGGCGATGCAATAGATGAAAATCCCTCCACAAAGCGACGGTAATAACCCTCCAAACCAAGGAAGATCCTAATCTCCGTGGCTGACGGTCTAGGCCAATTCTGCATCGCCTCTATCTTCTTTAGATCCACCTGAATACCCTCACCGGACACCACATGTCCCAAGAATGCTACTGAACTGAGCCAAAACTCACACTTGGAGAACTTTGCGTAAAGCTTCTCCTCCCTCAATCTCTGTAATACAATCCTCAAATGCTAAGTGTGCTCCTCCTCGCTCTGAGAGTACACCAAGATGTCATCAGCGAATACAACAATGAATGAGTCCAAATAGGGCTGGAATACACTGTTCATAAAATGCATGAACGCTGAGGGGGCATTGGTCATCCCAAAAGACATCACCAAGAACTCATAATTGCCATATCAGGTCCTGAAAGTTGTCTTAAGAATATCTAAACCCTGAATCTTCAGCTGGTGATACCCGGATCGCAATTCAATCTTGGAGAACACTCTCGCTCCCTGAAGCTGCTCAAATAAATCATCAATACGAGGCAAAGGATACTTGTTCTTGACTGTGACCTTGCTCAACTGCCTGTAATCAATACACATTCTCATGGAACCGTCCTTCTTCTTCACAAATAGAACTAGTGCACCCCAAGGTGACACACTAGGCCGAATAAACCCCTTATTAAAGAGTTCCTAAAGTTGTTCTTTCAATTCCTTCAACTCCGCCGGTGCCATATGATACGGTGGAATAGAAATGGGCTGAGTGACCGGCACCAAATCGATACCAAAGTCAATATCCCTATTAGGTGACATGCCCGACAGGTCTTCAGGAAACATACCCGGAAAATCACGTACCAGCGGAACAGAATCAATGACAGAAGTCTCTGCACTAACATCCCTCACAAACGCCAAATAAGATAGGCAACCCTTCTCAACCATGCGCTGAGCCTTCAAATATGAAATCACCCTACTTAGTACATAATCTACAGAACCACTTCACTCAACCCTCGAAATTCCCGGCATAGCCAACGCCACCGTATTAGCGTAATAATCTAGAACAGCATGACATGAAGATAACCAATCCATACCCAATATCACATCAAAGTAAACCATACTGAGCAGCAAAAGGTCCACTTGGGTCTCCAGACCCACAATAGTCACCACACATGACCGATATACATAGTCCACAACAATAGTATCGCCCACAGGAGTAGATACATGAACAGAAGAAACTAGAGACTCACAGGGCATATCCAGAAAATGGGCGAAATACGAGGAAACATATGAACACGTAGAACCAGGGTCAAATAATACTGAGGCATCTCAGTGACAAACTGAGACAATATCTGTAATCACAACATCTGAAGTAATAGCGTCTGGTCTGGTAGGGAGGGCATAGAAATGGTCCTGGCCATCCCCTGATCTGCCTCCCCCTCTAGGGCGACCCTTAGCTGACTGACCTCCACCCAGAGCTGACTGGGCGGGTGGTTAGGTAACTGGTGCTGAAGTCGGAGGCTGAGTCATCTGTTGAGATAGACCTCCATGACGACGAGGACAATGCCTCTACATATGCCCAAACTCCCCACATTAAAAACAACTTCCTGGTGCTGGTGGCGGGAACTGAAGGGAACCCCTAGCACCGGGATAACTGGTAGATGAACCTGGCATGGAAGAGCCCTGAACAGGTGGAGCAAGAGACGAACTCTGAGCTGGAAGGGCACTAAGTGATGAGTGGCCCTGATGAGAACATTGAGAACCATGGCCAGATGATGCACCACGGTGAAATGGCCAAGCTGACTAAGTCTGTCTGAAATGACGACCTCTACCGTGCTGGAACTGATCCCCAAAAGGAGCACCGCTGAATCCACCCTAACAACGAGGCCTATTGGCCTCTCTCTCAACCCTCTCCTGACCGCAAACCATCTCAATCTAGCGAGCAATGTCGATAACCTCATCAAAGTAGCACCCGAAACCCTCTCTCTGGTCATGAGAAACTGTAGTTGATAAGTGAGATCATCAAATAAACCTCACAATCCTCTCCCTGTCCGTGGGAACCAATCAGATAGCATGGCGGGCCAACTTAGAGAACCATATCTCATACTGTGTCACAAACATATCACCCTGGCTAAGCTGCTCAAACTGTCTGCGCAGCTCCTCTCTGCGGGATCGAGGCACAAACTTCTCCAAAATGACCACGGAGAACTGCTGCCAAGTAAGGGGTGCTGCGCCAATAGGCTTACGCCTTTCGTAAGTCTCCCACCATCTGAGTGCAACCCCGGAAAACTAAAAAGTAGTGAAGGACACCCCATAAGTCTCCAGAATACTAGTAGTACGGAGTATCCTCTGACACCTGTCCAAAAAGTCCTGAGCATCCTCTCTCTCTGTGCCACTGAAGAGTGGTGGCCGGAGTCTCCCAAACCTCTCCAACCTACGCTAATCATCCTCAGGCATAGCAGAAACCACATAATCCTGAGCAACTGCAACCGGTTGGGTTGGTGGTGCCTCTGATGTCTGAAGTCCCTGAACAACCTGCTCAGGTGTGCGAGCAACAGGAGTCTGAGTGCCTCCCCTGGCCTGAGAAGTGGCTACGACCTTCGAGATAGAGACCGCCTGAGCAAGGCCGGTACACGCTGTCAGAATCTGGGCTAGGGCCTCCTGAAGGTAGGAATCATAATAGGCACAGGTGGTGCCTGAGCTGGTGCATCAACAACTGGAACCTGGTCCTCTCCTGGTACAACTGGTGGATCTGCAGGTACTGCCCCAACTGCTGTACGGGCTGCACCTCTGCCCCTACCACGTCCTCTACCGCGGCCTCGACATCTCAAGGCCCTGGCTGGTGGTACTGGTGGCTGGCCCTTCTGACTGGTAGTACGAGTCCTCACCATCTATGAGAGAATGAAACAACAGATGTTTAGTTACTAGAATCAACATATTTGCACGACAAGAATTCAAGAATGTGGAATCTTCCTAAAGGTTCTGCAGCCTCTCGAAGATAAGTACAGACGTCTCCGTACCGATCCGCAAGACTCTACTAAACCCGCTCATGACTCGTGAGACATATGTAACCTAGGCTCTGATACAATCTGTCATGACCCAAACTAACCCTTGTCCTGATGACGCCTATCGTGGAACTAGGCAAGCCGAGTCATTTCCAAAACAAACCGATATTTTTATTTCATAGATAATTTTCAATACTATTCAACATAAAAACCTTCTTAAAGGAGTTCAAATCAAAATGAAAGTTCGGAAAAGAAAAGTCCAACATCGGGGTGTCACTAGTCATGGGCATCTACTAACATTTGTCTGACAATATCAAGACTAACATAGTTTGAAAAATGGCTAAATACAACTAAAGGAAGATAAGAGGGAGAAGAGCAGGGGCTGCGGTCGCCAAGCAGCTACCTTGCTATCCCCGAGATAATCTGCAACCAGAATAATAAAAAATAGTTACCATGTCCAGCTACACCTGGATCTGCACACAAGATGCAGGGAGTAACGTGAGTACGCCAACTCAGTAAGTAATAACAATAAATAAAGACTGAGCAGTAGTGACGAGCAATAAAGTATATCAAGTTCATATCAAAAACATTCAGTAAAGTACATCATGCTATAAAAATCAGTGTTTGAATCAAATCATCTCGTTTAAACCCGGTTCCAGTAAAAAGCATTTAAAGATATTTTTCAACAGTTTTTCAATGAAAGGCTCAGTGCAAAGGTGAGCAAAAATGATGAAATCATAAAAAACCCTCGGGCAAACCTCACAGTCACTCGCGCCACTCGAGCATACCTCACAATCACTCTTGCCACTCGCGCATACCTCACAATAACTCATGCCTCACAGTCACTCAGCACTCGATACTCGGCACTCCCACTCAGTAGGTACCTGCACTCACTGGGGTGTGTACAGACTCCGGAAGAGGTCCTTCAGACCAAGCGCTATATCAAGCCAAATCATGGCATAAATCACTCAGGCCCTCGGCCTATATCAAACATGTTGCGGCGTGCAACCCGATCCCATAGATATCCTCACAAATCAGGCCCTCGGCCTCACTCAGGCATAAACCTCTCAAGCCACTCGGGCATTTCAGTAAAAACAGGGCATTCAGCCCAAAACAACAATTATATGCATCAAAATCAGTAAACAAGTATAACCATGACTGCGTATAGATTTTCAATCGAAAACAGTGAGAGGATAGTAAGAAAAGTCCCTAAGGGTCCAAACAGCACTGGCACAAGGCCTAAGCATGGCATTCGGCCCAATTTACAGAAAATCTTTCTAAAACATATAAGTATCATATAATTTCCACAAAATATGCAACTTTACAGTTGCTACAAGACGGACCAAGTCAAAATCCCCAACAGTGCACGCCCACACGCCCGTCACCTAGCATATGCGCCACCTCAAAATAGTAGAATGATCCAAATATCCGAGGTTTGATACTCTCAGGACTAGATTTACAATTGTTACTTACCTCAAACCGGTCAAATCTCTACCTAGCAATACTCTTGCCTCTGGAATCGACCTCCAAATGCTCTGAATCTATTGACAACCAGTACAATACCATCAATACGCGCTAATGGAATAAATTCCACAAGCAAAGCTACAAAATTAGACCAAAATCCGAAATTGGCTCAAACCCAGCCCCCGGGCCCACGTCTTGAAATCCGACAAAGTTTATGAAACTAGAAAGCCCATTCACTCACGAGTCTAACTATACCAAATTCATCCAAATCCGACATCGTTTGGTCCTTCAAATCCTTACATTACTTCTCCAAAAATCCCAAGCACTAACCCCTTATTTTCACTAATTACATGATTAAACAACGAGAAATCACCATATATACGAGTATTTAGGGCTCAAGTAACTTACCTCAATGAAAACACCCTTGATTCCCTCTTCAAATCTCTCCCCAAAGCTCCAAAACCGAATAGAATTGGTGAAGAATGCACCAAATTTCGCGAAGTGTGCAATCTGTACCTTCCGCCCAGGCTTCTCGCACCTGCGGCCTTTTACTCGTACCCGCGCGACCGCACCTGCGGTCCCAACAACCGCACTTGCGCAAGTCACTTAAATGCCCAGGTTCCGCATCTGTGGCCTACCTGTAGCACCTGCGCGTGGCGCGCCGCATCTACAAAGCCAGCCTTCTTCCTTCCTTCCGCATCTGCGCCCCAGGTCTCGCACCTGCGGGCTCGCAGATGCGATAGCCTTCTCACACCTGTGCATCCTGCCTATCCCAGCATTGCCCGCACTTGCGAACCCCCATGTGCACCAGCGGCCCCGCACCTACGATTCTTCCTTCTGCAGGTGCGGAAATAGCAGAAGCAGCAGCTTCAACTGCATCTTCTAACTTCGACAAATCCGTTAACCACCCAGAATCACCCCGAGGCCCTTGGGACATCAACCAAAAATACCAACAAGTTATATATCAACATAGAAACTTAGTCTAACCTTCAAATCACTCAAAACAACATCCAAACACCAAATTACCCTCGGATTCAAGCCTAAGAACTTCTAAATTTTTAAATTCGGCAACCGATACCGAAACCAACCAAACCACATCCGAATGACCTCAAATTTTGCACACACATCACAAATGACACTACGAACCTACTTCAACTTTCGAAATTCCATTCCATCCCCGATATCAATTTTTTTACTGCCGACCGAAATCGCCAAATTTTTAATTTCGCCAATTCAAGCCTAATTCTACCTCGGACCTCCAAATCACATTCCGGACGCACTTTTAAGTCCAAAATTACCTAGCAGAGCTAACAGAACCATTAAAATTCAAATCCGAGATCCTTTACACATAGGTCAACATACGGTTGACATTTCCAACTTAAGGTTCTAAATAAGAGATTAAGTGTCTCATTCCAGTACGCAACCACTCCGAACCCGAACCAATTAACCCGGTATATCATAATATAGCTTAAAAGAATAAAGGAAACAGAAATGGATAAAACGGGGTTATAACTCCCGAAACGACCGGCCGGGTCGTTACAGCGGGGGAGGGGAGGGAGACTTCAAAGTGCTTTATTTTTGGGTGAGGAGGGAGATAGGAGTTGATTTTGGGTGGGGATTTGGGGGAATCGTGACAGTGGGGAGGAGAAGAATAGAGATGGAAGAGAGATAGAGAAAAGAGGGAAATAAGGGAAAACCCGACTGGTGCTAACCTAATTTAAACATTTCTGACTGAAATCTGTTAGAAATTTCGGTCGGTAAGTTTAAGTGGCCTTTGACCCATTTGACCACGACCATTCTGACCGAAGTCGGTCGGTAATTTAATGTTAAAATGAAAAAAAGATATTTAATTTAAATACCGACCGAAGTCGGTCGATAATTTAATTGGGCCTATTTAACAAAGAAATTATTTAATTATAGATACTATATAATATATAATTAATTGTGTTTGTATATATATGTATATATTCACACACACACACACACACACACACACACACACACACATATATATATATATATATATATATATATATATATATATATCAATTAATCGTGAGATTTGACCGAGTATATGTTGTTGTTGTTGTTGTTGCTACAACTTAAGTTTTAATATAGCACTACATCGTATAACAATATATATTTTATTTTTAATTGTGTTATAGTGTGTTGGATGCCGATACTTAGACTCGATCACTCCAACATTAAAACTCAACATATATTTAATTTACTAAGGCCGACAGTACGCCCGAAGTCAGTCGGTTTTAGCCAAGATCCAAATTATAGGTACTATTTAATATTTAATTATTTTTGTACGTACACACACACACACACACACACACACACACACATATATATATATATATATATATATATA
>AWOL01S0026187.1:258903-292546 GCA_000715115.1 Nicotiana otophora | reverse complement strand
CTCCAATCGTGTGATTTGACCGAGTATATGTTGTTGTTACTATAACTTAAGTTTTAATATAGCACTACATCTTATAACACTATACATTTTATTTTTAAATGTGTTATAGCCGATACTTAGACTCGATCGCTCCAACATTAATTATAGGTACTATATAATATATAATTAATTGTGTATGTATATATATGTATATATTCATACACACACACATATACACACACCCACACAGTGCAAGGAGCCACCCTTCTCAAATGCTCGAGCCTTCTTTATTATCTATTTACTACGACACTAACTATATCATAGCATGTTGGATATAACGACTCTTTCGATTAAACTCGATCAATTATATTTATAATGTTTATCATCTGTGTGCTTTCGTATAAATTACACTTCATATCCGTATACGTGTAGTAGATTATAATAGAGTGTATGATTTTATTTCATATATGATTATTTACACTTACATATATATGACAAGGGTTGATGATTTATTATCAACTGTTCATTACACCGCCCGAATGCTTGATAGGTGAATAAATAAGAAAACAAATCTTGAAGTTTAAGTGACTACATGCTCCAGTATAATGAGTGACTAGATGCTCCAAGATGTATGCAATCGACATAGTCTTGAATGTTTTATTCCCGATCACCTTATTAGTACTTTGCTCGGATACTTCATCAGTGGATCAATTGGAAATTCAATTATATTTGATTAAAACTTACTGTAACACATCTAAAAATAAACTGTATAGTTCTATAACATATGTATACTTATATAGCACTACATCTTATAGAACTATACACTTTATTTTTAAATGTGTTATAGTAAGTTTTAGTCGAATATAATTGAATTTTCAATTGATCCTTTGATGAAGTATCCGGGCAAAGTACTAATAAGGTGATCGAGAATAAAGTGGTCATCATGGACCAAACTAATAAGGCAGATCCAGCCTATTACATGTGAGTTTCTAGGAACCCAGTAGCTTTTGTATATACCCTGTATATATATATATATATATTATAAAATTCACTAAATATCCATAAATATTTGATTGTGAATCCATTTACTTATTGTATATTTATTTAAGGTCGCTATAGGAACCCATAAATTTTAAATCCTGAATCCGCCTCTGCATAGGAATATAGGGTTGATATATTGTGGATAGATGGATAGTAATATGTGAAGATGCTATTTATACAAACGATCTAGTCAACAAGCAATCATAGATAATTTGGATTGACATGTGTAATTACGAACCCAATAGGATTGACAAGCCAACCACAACTCTGGAATCTTCATCTCCTTTGATTAAGATTCAACCACAATCGCTTGCTCCTAATTAATTTAGCTAATTGTTCATTTTCTGCAAAAGTAGTTTCGTAGAAAAATAACATTTTCGATTATCTTGGACAGTTAATATATTTTAGTTAGCTTAGTTAACGATTAATCTAAGTATCTGTGGGTTCGACATCCGACTTTCGAGTCACTTTATTACTTGATGGTCACGTATACTTGCGTGTACTTGGGGAGCCAACAAGTATTACGACCTAATCTAGATTCCAATTTAATTAATTAAGTTTGACGATAAAACAGTTCCGCAAGACATAACGCTCTCTAACATTTCGGATAAATGAGAAGAATTACGATAGCTATTAAGGATAAAAATTGCCTGACATTTATGAATCATCCAAATACAGAAACTGGAAGAGCTTAATGATATAGACAATTAATATTGTTCATCATAATTAATTTGGAGTTGAGTTGTTGTTGATTTATATTTATTAATTGATCCGTGAGGATAAGAGTACAATATATATAGAGGGTTCAGCTTCAAAAGAAAAAGAAAAAGAAAGAAACGATCAAATAACAAACAGACAGACAATGAAATGTACATGTACCCATGCATATATTGTTTCAAACTGGAATTGTAAGTGTTTGTATAAAAATATGCATATAAATATTAAAAGGCATTTATGTTATGTTTAAATCATAAATCAGCCTCTGAACTGACAAATAACTTAATGACCAACAACGACGACTTCAGGACCAAACTGATCTTCAGCCTCATTGAAGCTGCCACCAGAGGCGTAATTCTCGTCGCCATCATGGTTGGAATCTGCATCATCGCCCGCCGGTGTGTTTGGAGTTACGACTGTTGGATTTGGATTTTGGCTTACAGCGGCTTCGGGGTTCTCTTCCTCATCGGCGAATGTTTTTGTAACAAGGAGAGAGCAAATAATGAGTGTTAGGACAGACAAACCAAGGATTCTTCTTCTATCCATTTCGTTTGTTTTCCTCCAACTCTGTTAATTGGTTCAAAAGTTGAGAATTTTCTTCTTTATTTACTTGCTTTCTTTCTTGCTTTCTCTTGGGTCTTTAGCAGATTTGGAATTTATAGAGAAGTTTTACCGAGTGGTTTGAGAAAATTAACGATTGAATTTGAAAACATGTCGATGAGCATGTTTTAAGGAGTATATGTAGCTGCACCAACAAAATTGCTCGTGCGTACGTTAATTTGACGCTTTAAAAAATTTACACCATTAATATTAATATAATTTGGGGAAAATAAATTACACCATACGATATAATTAATTATTTTTTACACCATTAGTATAATTTAATGGTTATTGCGGATTTCTAGATTCTTTTTTGAGTACCAGACACATTTTGCAGGTAATTACATATACATAGCTTGTTTTTAATTGATCTAATCTATCTATCTCTCTATCCTATATACTATATCAAAAACACCAAGGTTACACCTAAAATGATGCATGCTAAGAAGTTACATGCATCTCTTCTTTCTTCTTCTGTTGTTGGTATACATATTCCTTGATTGTACGGTTACCTTGAATAAAAGGCACTTCCTTTTAATGCTTTTTTAATATAGCAATAATTAAATCTGACAACTTACATGAAAATAAATTTAGCTATGCAAATAAAAGAACTGGGATTCAAATTTTTTTTATTTGATTTAGCCGATAAACCGCTCGATAATCGTTAATCCGATACCAATCCGTCCATTGTCTTATTGGATGGCTAGCGAATTACTATATTTATAATCCGATAACCGATAAGCCGAACCGTTAAGCGTAATAATCAGCTTAATCCGCCCGATAAGCACCCCTAATATGCAGCCTTATCCTATATTTCTGTAAGAGGCTATTTTTACGGCTCGAACCCGTGACCTCCAGGTCACGTGGCAATAGCTTCACCAGTTACGTCAAGTCTCCCCTTCTATTTGAAAAATTATCGTGATAAAAATATATTTTTTACTTGTTTGTTTTGGTATTTGACAATAATTGCTATAAGACATTCTTATAAAACTCTGAGGATTTCCATTGGGCAGGATTCCATCATTTGTTTAGCTAGCTAAATGAGATTAACATTCATAGTATTAGAAAGTTATATATCTTATTTTTTTAAAAAAATAATTCTAACATATTGTTTAATACTTATCTGATTTTTTAAAGAAATTGTTTACTCATTGACATGAGAAATACGCACAAAGCGCGTACCCTAATACTAGTCATGTAAAAACTGTTTACATTATTAATACTGTTATAAATAGAATTGTATTTAAGGTGAATGTCTATATTTTAGAGAGATTTTAGGGTTTGTTACTTGGTGGCTAAGTGTAATGACCCGGCCGATTGTTTTGAATATTGTAGCCCCATTCCCCCATTTATTTCTTATTCTGCGCTCAATTATTGTTATGTGACTTGTCAGGGTAGTGGTTTGGTTCCGGAGATATTTTGAAATAAATTGGGACACTTAATCTCAAGACTGGAAGCCTAAGTTGAAAGAGCTGACCGGATGTTGACTTATGTGTAAATGGACCCAGAATATAGTTTTGATGGTTCTGATAGCTCCGTAGGGTTATTTTGGACTTAGGAGTGTGTCCGGATATTGATTTGGAGGTCCGTAGATGATTTTGGCTTGAATTGGTGAAAGTTGGAAAAATGATAGTTTGGAGAGTTGAGAAGTTTGATCAGGAGTTAACTTTGTGGTTACCGGGCTTGGATTTTAGTTCTGAAAGTTGAAATAGGTCCGTTATATCAATTATGACTTGTGCGCAAAATTTGAGGTTAATCGGAGTTGGTTTTTGGTATGTTTCGGCATTAGTTTTGGAAGTTAGAAGTTCATAAGTTCATTACGCTTGAATCGATTTGCGATTCGTAGTTTTAGTGTTGTTTGAGGTAATTTGACGCTTTGAGCGAGTTCGTATGATGCTTTAGGACTTGTTGGTATATTTGGTTTAGGTCCTGAGGGCCTCGGGTGTGATTCGGATCATGTTCGGCGCATTTTGGAACTTTGAAGAACTACTGATTTCTGTTGCTAGTTTCCTTATACGCGATCATGAGTGGAGGTTTGCGATCGCGAAGAGTTGTTTGGCACTGGTGGGAGATTTGTTCTATGCGATCGCGGAGCTTTGGCATTTGACGAATCGCAAATGCCTGTGATTGGTCTTGTCCACGAAGAATAAAGGAGGAGGCTGGGAGTCCACACGAATTGTTCTTCGCGACCTAAGAGGGAATTCTTCTATTCATTAAGATGAAGCCATTCAGTCAGCTCTAAATTTGAACTCAATGATTGCAATTCAAGAAGGGCATAAAGCTTTGGCTCAGTACAATAGCATTTGACTTTGGGAAAGAGAATCGATCGCTTACCTTGCTTTGGCATGCCAAAAGCATTTCGCTGTGGTTCTCATTGATTGAGTCGATCCCGAGACAAAGCATTGCGTGAGTGGTTCCGCGATTGCATAGCTTGAGGAGACTGTGAATCGCGTTCGCGCGTGGGATTCCGTGTTCGCGGTGAGTTAATTTGGCAGCCTGTGAATTTGTGCTTCGCAATCGCGAAGAAGAGTGTCACGACCCAATTTCATAATAGGCCGTGATGGCGCCTAACATCGCCGCTAGGCAAGCCAACTGTGAACTAGTCACGTGATTTCCTCTTATTAACAAATTCTTTTCCAAGTAATTAAACTTTCCTTAATTTAAAAAGAATTTGAGAAATAACAAATCAAAAATAAATTACACGATAGCAACTGTTTGCAATCATAACCATAGAATAAAACCAAAACCGCAAGTTTACTAGTGTGTGCCAAGACCTGGTGTCACAAGTGTATGAGCATCTAGTAGAATATACAAAAAGAATACTAGTATACTATCCAAAGTGAAATAGACAGAAAAATACAATCAAAAGAAAGACTCCGGCTGCTGCAAAACGGGTTCAGAAGGCAGCTCACTGTGAAGCCCGAAGAGGTAATCAAGTGCGCGCGCCGGACTGATATCCAGACGCACCTGCTTCAGATCCTGCACATTTAAGTGCAGAAGTATAGCGTGAGTACATAAACAACATGTACCCAGTAAGTATCCAGTCTAACCTCGAAGAAGTAGTGACGAGGGGTCGACTTTGACACTTACTATGGGCTAACAATAATATGTCAAAATTTTAATTAAACATGGATTACATGAAGAATACTGAAAACCCAATAACATGAAACAGTAAATAATTCCTTCACCAATATTAAGTCCCAAATTTATTTTTTTCATCCTTTAACAATTTATATCTCAAGCCAAAGAAGCAATATCAATTATAATTGGTTCTAAAGACTTATCATGCGCAAATTATGCCGAGGTCATACGGACAGATCCAACATAATATTTAAACTATGCACTGTCGAGGGTCGAACGATACGAACCATACATGCATCTATCTGCTACCGAGGCGTTCGGCCCGCTCCACAAATAGAAAATATTTTTAAGGAAAACACAAATTCTCAACAACAGTCAAGTGTTCCATTCACAACTTCAAGTAAGTGAAATTTGATTCTTTTATCAGGTTTCAAAAGACTTAAGCAATTAAGTTAACAAGTAGGGTACAAACATTGTAAGTATAGCATGATATGGGTCCTAGACTACCCGTACAATAGCATAATTAGTAGCTACGTACGGACTCTCGTCATCTCGTGCGTATGTATCCCCCCACAAATAGAAGCACATTTTAATTCAATTCCCTATGGGTTTCATTCCCTCTTTTATAAGGTTAGAAAAGAGTCTTACCTTGTCTCAAGCCTACTTCCGATCCAAGATTTGTGCTCAAACCCTCAATTTGGTGCCAAAATAACTCAAAACTAGTTAAATGTTATATAAAATAGTCAATATAGGATCAAAAGTTCATATTCTAACTCTTAAGGCGATTACCGAACCCCAATTGAAGAATTTTCAAAACTCACACCGGGCCCACGTGCCCGGATTTCGAAACTTTTCGAAGAAAATTGTTACCCATAACCTCATGAACTCAAATATATGATTTTCACTAAGTTCCATAACCAATTTCGTGATCAAATTCAATTTTTTTTAAAACCTAGGTTTTTTTATCTAAACCCTTCATTTCACCAATATTTACATGTTAATTCACCCATAATCTATGTATTTAACTCATATTGTGTAGAAATGCCTTACCTCAAAGTTCTAGGTGAACCCCTCCCCCCTTCCAAGAGCTCCAAAATCGCCCAAGAGATGAAAGAAAATGAGCTAAATGGCCTAAGTTCCGCATTTTATAGAGCTGTGCACTGGTCTTAGATGTCGCATTTGCGACACCTGGTTCGCAAATGCGACAAACCCATCGCAAATGCAAACCTGGGCTTCTACTGCCAAGGTCGCAAATGCGACCAAGAAGTCGCAAATGCGGACACTGTAGAGATCGCAAATGCGACCACAGTATCACAAATGCGATCACTGCCCAGGTTAGGCTTCTTCGCAATTGTGAAGCCTTCCTCGCAAATGCGAACAAATTCTCGCATTTGCGAGACCTGCAATAGCTGCCAAGAAACACCAGAATAACTGAAGTTTTTCTCATCCTCCCGAACGTCCGAAACTCACCCGAGCCTTTGGGACTCCACACCAAACACCCACACAAGTCTAACAACATCATAAAAACTCACCGAAACACTAAAATAACATCAAAAACCACGAATCGGACGCCAAAATGCATGGATTAACTCATGAACTCAAAAACTTCTAAAAATACTTCCGCGCATCCGATTCCTATCAAATCAACTCAGAATGACACCAAATTTTGCGTGCAAGTCTTAAATGACATTACGGACCTACTCAATCTTGTGAAATCGGAATCCGAACCCGAAATCAAAAAGTCCACCCTCGGTCAAACTTTCCAAAAACTTTAAATTTCCATTTTTCGCCAAATGACCCCGAAACGACCTACGGACCTCCAAATTCACTTCCGGACGTGCCCCTAAGTCCAAAATCACCATACGGAGCTATTCCTAGGTTCGAAATCCCAAATGGACATCTATAATGTAAAGATCCACTTCAACCCAAACTTATGAAATTCACCCAAAATGCCAACTTTCACTATTAGGTGCCGAAACACCCCCGGGTTATCCAAAACCTGACCCGAGCATACGCCCAAGTCCGAAATCATCATAAGAACCTATTGAAATCGTCAAATCCCGATTCTGAGGTCGTTGACTCAAAACATTGACCGAAGTCAAACTTAGCCTTTTAAGGCCAACATAGGGAGCCAAGTGTTCCGATTTCAATCCGAACCCTTCCAAATCCCGAACTAACCATCCCCGAAAGTCATAAAAAAGTAAAAACATGTATGGGAAGTCTTATGTAGGGGAACAGGGTTCTAGAGAGCAAAACAACCGGTCGGGTCATTACATTCTCCACCTCTTAAACAAACGTTCGTCCTCGAACGGGTTTAGAATCATACCTGGAGTGCTGAATAAGTGTGGATATATGTTCCTCATGTCTTCCTAGGCCTCTCAAGTCGCTTCCCCGAATGGTTGGCCCCTCCACTGGACTTTTATCGCAGAAATCTTCTTGGACCTCAACTGGCGAACCTGCCTATCCACAATGGCAACTGGCTCCTCCTCATAACCCAGGCTCTCATCTAACTGAATCGTGCTGAAGTCCAACACATGTGACAAGTCGGCATGATACCTCTAGAGCATAGAGACGTGGAACACTGGATGAAATCCCGATAGACTAGGAGGTAAGGCAAGCTCATAAGAAACCTCCCCAATTCGTCTTAACACCTCAAATAGGCCTATAAACCTTGGGCTCAACTTGCCCTTCTTCCCGAATCTCATAATCCCCTTCATTGGCGAGACTTTCAAAAGAACATTCTCGCTACCATAAATGATAAATCACGCGCCTTCTGATCCGCGTAACTCTTCTGTCTGGACTGTATTGTGCGAAATCGCTCCCGAATCAACTTTACCTTATCCCACGCATTCTTCACCAAATCAGTACCATATAACCTAGCCTCGCCGGGCTCAAACCACCCGATGGGAGAACGACATCCCCAACCATATAAAGCCTCAAATGGAGCCATCTCGATTATGAACTGATAACTGTTGTTATAAGCAAAGTCGGCCAAAGGCAAGAAACGATCTCACTGACCTCCGAAGTCAATCACACATTCCCTGAGCATATCCTCCAAAATTTGAACTGTCCGCTACGATTGCCCGTCGGTCTGCGGATGAAAAGCTGTGCTGAGCTCTACACGGGTCCCCAATTCACTCTGTACTGCTCTCCAGAAATGTGAAGTAAACTGAGGGCCTCTATCTGATATGATGGGAATTGGCACACCGTGCAACCGAACTATCTCCTGAATATAAATCAGGGTCAACCTCTCTAAAGTATACGTAGTTACAATCGGAATGAAGTGTGCTGACTTGGTCAATCTGTCAATAATGACCCAACCTGCATCGAACTTCCGCAAGGTCCGCGGCAACCCAACTACGAAATCCATAGTAATGCGCTCCCACTTCCACTCAGGTATAGTCATCTGCTGGAGTAGGCCACCCTCTGGTGCTCATACTTAACCTGTTGGTAATTTAGGCATCTAGCTACATACTCGACTATGTCCTTCTTCATTCGCTGCCACCAATAGTGCTGCCTCAGTCACCATATATCTTCATAGCACCTGAATGAATGGAATACCGAGAGCTGTGTGCCTCCTCTAGAATCCTCTCCCTCAAGCCATCGACGTTGGGAACACATAGGCGACCCCGGAGTCGCAAAACTCCATCCTTGCCGATAGTAACCTCCTTGGCACCACCCTGTAATACCGTATCTCTGAGAACCATCAAGTACGGATCATCGATCTGTCCGGCCCTAATCTGCTCCAATAGTGAAGATTGAGCAACGACACATGCAAGAACTCGGTTGGGCTTTGGAATATCCAACCTCACAAGTCTGTTAGATAAGGACTGAATGTCCAAAGCTAGTGGCCTCTCCTCCACTGAAATGAATGCCAAGCTACCCATACTCTCTGCCTTCCTGCTCAAGGCATCCGCGACCACATTCACCTTGCCAAGACATTAAAGAATGGTGATATCATAATCCTTCAGTAACTCAAGCCATCTGCACTGCCTCAAATTGAGATCCCTTTGTTTGAACAAATACTGCAAGCTGCGATGATCAGTGTAAACTTCACAGGACACCCCGTGAAGATAATGCCTCCAGATCTTAAGGGCATGAACAATCGCGGCCAACTCCAAATTGTGCACATGATAATTCTTCTCATGGGGCTTCAGCTGACGTGAACCATATGCAATAACTCGCTCCTCCTGCATCAATACATAACCCAAACCAACACGTGAAGCGTCGCAATACACAGTATACATCCCCGAGCTGGAAGGTAACACTAAAATTGGTGTCTTGAGCTTCTGGAAGCCCGCCTCACAATCATCGGACCAACGGAACGGAGCACCCTTTTGGGTCAATCTAGTTAATGGTGCTGCACAAATCGGCGATAATAACATGCTAACCCCAAGAAGCTCCTGATCTCAGTCGTCGTAGCAGGGCGAGGCCAACTCTGAACTGCCTCAATCTTCTTGGGATTCACCTTGATACCCTCGCCTGATATAACATGCCCCAAGAATGCTACAGAATCTAGCCAAAGCTCACACTTGGAGAACTTAGCATATAGCTTCTGTTCTCGCAAGGTCTGAAGCACCACTCTCAAATGCTGCCTGTGCTCCTCCATGCTATGCGAGTAGATCAAAATTTCATCAATGAAGACAACGACAAATGAATAAATATATGGCCTGAACACCCTCTTCATCAAATCCATAAACGCTTCTGGGGCGTTAGTCAAGCCGAAGGACATTACTAGAAACCCATAATGGCCATATCTAGTACGGAAAGCAGTCTTCGGAACATCCGATTCCCGAATATTCAACTGATGGTACCCTGATCTCAAGTCGATCTTAGAGAACACCCTAGTACACTGCAACTAGTCAAACACATCATCAATACGCGGCAACGGGTACTTGTTCTTGATGAGTAACTTGTTCAACTGACGGTAATCAATGCACATCCGCATAGTCCCATCTTTCTTCTTCATAAATAAAACTGGTGCACCCCAAGGAGATACACTTGGTATGACGAACCCCTTTGCTAGCAACTCCTCAAGATGTTCCTTAAACTCCTTCAACTCTTTCGGAGCCATACGATACGGTGAGTACCTGGAGCCAAGTCAATACAGAAATCGATATCACAATCTGGTGGCATGTCTGGAAGATCAGAAGGAAACACATCGGAGAACTCCCGAACTATTGGCACCGAATCAATCACCGGAGTCTCTGCGGTAGTACCCCAAACATAAGCTAGATAAGCCAAACAACCCTTCTCAACCATATGTCAAGCCTTCAGAAAAGAGATAACCCGACTAGATGCACTGACAAGAGAACACTTCCACTCCAATCTAGGAAACTATAGCATTGCCAAGGTAACAGTCTTGGCATGGCAATCAAGGATGGCATGATATGGGGATAGCCAGTCCATGCCTAGGATGACCTCAAAGTCGGTCATATCAAGCAACAGAAGATCCGCTCTAGTCTCGTATCCACAGAATGTGACCACACGGGACCGATAGATCCAATCCACAACAACAGAATTGCCCACAGCAGTGGACAAATAAACAGGAGTGCCCAAGGACTCACGAAGCATATCCAGGAAATGAGCAAACAGAGATGAACCGTATGAATAGGTAGACCCTGGATCAAATAATATCAAAGCATCCCTACCGCAGACATAAATAATACTTGTGATCACGGCATCTGAGGCCACTACATCTGGTCTGGTTAGAAAAGCATAGAACCTCGCTGGGGCGCCGACTGGACGGCCCCTACCTGTCTGGGCTGCAGTTGGCTGTCCTCTACCTCTAGGACGACCCCTACCCGCCTGTCCTCCGCCTCTGGGCGGCCGGACAGCTGGTGCTATAATCATGGGCTGCTGGCCCTGCTGCACTGCCTTGCCCCGAAGCCTGGGGCAGAATCTCCACACATGACTAAAATCCCCGCACTCAAAGCAACCTCCCGGTATGGTGATCTACTGCCCTAAAGTCTGACCTTGTTGGCCTGAATACCCACTGGAAGAACCCTAATGAGCCGATGGGCGGTATTAACTCTCCGGCATGGCGCTAAAGTAGGCACTGGAAGAACCCTGATTGCCTGAGTACCCACTGAAAGAACCCTGAATAGCCGGTGGGCGGTATGAACTCTCCATCATGGCACTGAAATATGGTCTCGTTGGAGCACCCCAAGGAGGTGGTAGTGCTGGATATGTGGGCCTGCTGGGCTGACCCTTTCCAAACTGGCCTCGGCCCCCTGCTGGGGCACCTCTAAACTCCCCAGAATAATGGACCCTCTTGTCCCTCTGCATCTACTATCTACCTCTCTGACGGTAACCCTCAATACTCCGAGCTATCTCTACTACTAGCTGGTAAGAAGTTCCTATATCAACCTCCTGGGCCATAGTAGCCTGAATACTTGAGTGCAAACCCGCAACAAACCTCCGCACTCACTCCGCCTCAGTAGGAAGTATCATAAGTGCACGACGAGACAACTCATAGAATCTCGCCTCATAATCAGTCACTGACATCTGACCCTGCTGGAGCTGCACAAACTGAAACCGCAACTCTTCCCTCTGAGAGGGCGGAATAGACCTGTCCAAAAATAAGCGTGTAAACTGGTCCCAAGTCATGGGAGGAGAACCTGTCGGCCTGCCAAGAAGATAAGACTGCCACCACCTACGGGCCCTGGCCTCCAGTTGGAAAGTAGTGAAATCCACCCCGTGGGACTCCAATATTCTCATGTTGTGCAGTGTGTCCCTGCACCGATCAATGAAGTCTTGGGGATCCTCATGTTTCTCACCTCCGAAGATAGGATGGTGTAGCCTAGTCCATCTATACAATAGCTTCTGCGTCTCACCGGTCGTAGTTGGTCTAGGCTCAGGTGTCGCTGTTGCAACTGGCTGGGCACCGTCCATGGGTAGTGCACCCAGAGTTTGATATACGGAAACCATATGTCCTGGAGCCTGAGCAGTAGGGGTATGTGCTCCCCCTCCCATATGAGATGTGGCTAGGTCTGCTGGAAATACACCAACCTGGGTCATAGTATCCATGAATCATACTATACGACCCATGACCTACTGAAAGCCCGGTGCTGACATGAAATCGACCAGGGCTGGCTCTGCTGTGGGCACCTCGTCCTACTATTCAACAATGGGATCCTCTACTGGATCCGCTGGTGGTACGACTGGGGCAACTCTGGGACGTCCTTGTCCCCTTCCTTGGGTAGGTACCCTCCCCCGGCCTCTGCCTCGGCCTCTAGCAACAGGGGGAGCAGCCCCTCCCAGGTCAGGGACGTCTGTTGTGCGCGTTCTCACCATTTGTGAGAGAATAAGAGGAAGAAACTTAGTACACCATCAACTGCACGATAGGATATGAATAAAGAGTAGTTTCCTAACACCCTATAGCCTCTAGAAGATAAGTACGGACCTCTCCGAACCGATCCGCAGGACTCTATTAGGCTTTCCCATAACTTGTGAAGCCTACGTAAACCTAGTGCTCTGATACCATGTTGTCACGGCCCAATTTTATAATAGGCCGTGATTGCGCTTAACGCCGCTGCTAGGCAAGCCAACTGTGAACTAGTCACATGATTTCCTCTTTTTAACATATTGTTTTCCAAGTAATTAAAATTTCCTTATTTTAAAAAGAATTTGAGAAATAACAGATCTAATATAAATAACACAAAAGCAACTATGTGCAATCATAATAATAGAATTAAATCAAAACTGCAAGTCTACTAGTGTGTGCCAAGACCTTGTGTCACAAGTGTATGATCATATAGTAGAACATACAAAAGAATACTAGTCTACTGTCCGAAGTGAAATAGATAAAAAAATACAATCAAAAGAAAGACAAAACTGCTGCAGAACGGGCTCAGAAAGCAGCTCACCGTGAAGCCTCGAAGTGATAATCAAGTGCGTGCGCCGGAATGATATCCAGATGCACCTGCCTCAGATCCTGCACATTTAAGTGCAGAAGTGTAGCATGAGTACATAAACAACATATACTCAGTAAGTATCTAGTCTAATCTCAAAAAAATAGTGATGAGGGGTCGACTTTGACACTTACTATGGGCTAACAATAATATGTCAAAATTTTAATTAAACATAGATTACATGAAGAATACTGAAAACCCAATAACATGAAACAGTAAATAATCCCTTCACCAATATTAACTCCCAAATTTATTTTTTTCATCCTTTAACAATTTATATCTCAAGCCAAAGAAGCAATATCAATTAAAATTAGTTCCAAAGACTTATCATGCGCAAATTATGCCGAGGTCATACGGCCCGATCCAACATAATATTTAAACTATGCACTGTCGAGGGTCGAACGACACGAACCATAAATGCATCTATCTGCTACCGAGGCGTTCGGCCCGCTCCACAAATAGAAAATATTTTTAAGGAAAACACAAATTCTCAATAACAGTCAAGTGTTCCATTCACAACTTCAAGTAAGTGAAATTTGATTCTTTTATCAGGTTTCAAAAGACTTAAGCAATTAAGTTAACAAGTAGGGTACAAACATTATAAGTATAGCATGATATGGGTCCTAGACTACCCGTACAATAGCATAATTAGTAGCTACGTGCGGACTCTCGTCACCTCGTGTGTACGTATCCCACCACAAATAGAAGCACATTTTAATTCAATTCCCTATGGGGTTAATTCCCTCTTACAAGGTTAGAAAAGAGACTTAACTTGTCTCAAGCCTACTTTCGATCTAAGATTTGTGCTCAAACCCTCAATTTGGCGCCAAAATAACTCGAAACTAGTCAAATGTTACATAAAATAGTCAATATAGGATCAAAAGTTCATATTCTAACTCTTAAGGCGATTACCCAACCCCAATTGAAGAATTTCCAAAATTCACACCAGGCCCACGTGCCCAGATTGCGAAACGTTTCGAAGAAAATTGTTACCCATAACCTCATGAACTCAAATATATCATTTTCACTAAGTTCCATAACCAATTTCGTGATCAAATTCCATTTTTATTCAAAACCTAGGTTTTTCATCTAAACCCTTGATTTCACTAATTTGTACATGTTAATCCACCCATAATCTATGTATTTAACTCATATTGTGTAGAAATTACTTACCTCAAAGTGCTAGTTGAAAACCCCCTTCCAAGAGCTCCCAAATAGCCCAAAAGATGAAAGAAAATGAGTTAAATGGCCTACGTCCCCCATTTAATAGAGCTGTGCACAAATCTCAGATGTCGTATTTGCGACACCTGGTTCGCAAATGCGAAGGTCGCAAATGCGACAAATCCATCGCAAATGTGGACACTGTAGAGATCGCAAATGCGACCAAAGTGTCGCAAATGCGAACACTGCCCAGGTCAGGATTCTTCGCAATTGCGAAGCCTTCCTCGCAAATGCGAGGTTCGCGAATGCAACATTTTCTCGCATTTGCGAGACCTGCAATAGCTGCCAAGAAACATCAGAAAAACTGAAGTTTTTCTCATCCTCCCGAACGTACGAAACTCACCCGAACCCTCTAGGCTCCATGTCAAACACCCACACAAGTATAACAATATCATACAAACTTGCTCGAGCGACCGAAACATTGAAATAACATAAAAAAACACGAATCGGACGCCAAAACGCATGGATTCCTATCAAATCAACTCAGAATGACACTAAATTTTGCGTGCAAGTATTAAATGGCATTATGGACCTACTCCATCTTCAGAAACTAGAATCCGAACCCGATATAAAAAAGTCCACCCTCGGTCAAACTTTTCTAAAACTTTAAATTTCCATTTTTGCCAAATGACCCCGAAACGATCTACGGACCTCCAAATCCACTTCCGAACGCGCCCCTAAGTCCAGAATCACCATACAAAGCTATTCCCAGGCTCAGAATCCCAAATAGACGTCTATAATGTAAACATCCACTTCAACCCAAACTTATGAAATTCACCCAAAAATGTCAACTTTCACTATTAGGCGCTGAAATGCTCCCGGGTCATTCAAAATCCGACCCGAGCATATGCCCAAGTCTGAAATCATCAAACGAACCTACTAGAACCGTCAAATCCCGATTCCGAGGTCGTTTACTTAAAATGTTAACCGAAGTTAAACTTAGCCTTTTAAGGGCAACTTAAGGAGCCAAGTGTTCCGATTTCAATCCAAACCCTTCCAAATCCCGAACTAACCATCCTCGCAAGTCATAAAACTTTAAAAGCATGTACGGGAAGTCTTATTTAGGGGAACAGTATTCTAGAAAGCAAAACGACCGATCGGGTCGTTACATTCTCCACCTATTAAACAAACGTTCGTCCTCGAACGGGTTTAGAATCATACCCAAAGTGCTGAATAAGTGTGGATATCTGTTCCTCATGTCTTCCTCGGCCTCTCAAGTCACTTCCCCGACTGGTTGGCCCCTCCACTGGACCTTTACCGCAAAAAGCTTCTTTGGACTTTGGGAGCTCGGATTGGGGCGATTCTTGGTGGGATTTTCAAGAAATTGATTGGGATAAGTGATTCTAATTTGGATTTGGTTAATGTACATGAATATATCATTGTTTTCACCATTTAATTAGTGTTTTGGGTTGGAAAAATTAGAACAAATTGTAGAAACTTCATAGGCTTTGATTTGAGGATTTGAAGGTCGAGTTTGATCGAAATTGAGTAATTTTGGTATGGTTGGATTCGTGGTTGAATGGGTATTCAGATTTTGTTAGTTTTGTCGGATCCCAAGACGTGGGCCTGGGGTTGACTTTTTGACTTTAGTTAAAGAACTTTGCTTTTTCATATGAAATTGATTCCTATAGCTTGTGTTGAATGTATCGAGTTGTTTGTAGCTAGTTTCGAGGCGTTTGGAGGCTGAATCGTGAGGTAAGGGCTTGTTGGAGTAGAGATTTGCACGGTTTGAGGTAAGTAACACTTCTAAACTTGATTCTGAGGGTATAAATCCCTAAAATACGTGTTATGTGATTGGTTTTGAGTTGACGCACATGCTAGGTTACGGACGTGTGGGCGTGCACTGTAGTAATTGTGACTCGGTCAATTCCGTGAAACTGCGTAGTCACTAAATCTTGCTATTACTCATGTCTACTCTATGTGTTAGAGAATTTGAGCTATGATATATGTTAGAAATCATGTTTAGGCTATATGCTGGTACTTTTGGGACCCACAATGGTTGTTCTTTTGCTGTTGAGTTATTTGCTCAAATTGCAGTTATGTACTCAATCACATTCATCGTTGGATATCATATCTTAGTCTCTATTACCATTTATTATCAAATCATGTATCATTGTTTTGGGCTGATTAGCATGAGTTTTATGGGCCCGAGAGACTGGAGTGAGGCCGAGGGCCTATTTGTGAGTGATATTGATGGGATCGGATTGTGCACCGCAGCAGCTACTATTGACTAATGATAGGATCGGGCTGCATGCCGCAACAGGTATTATTAATTCATCATGGGATCGGACTGCGCGACGTAGCATGGTTTATTAGCGCTTGGGCAGGATCCACCCCTCCGGAGTCCGACATACCAGCAGTGAGCGTAGGTACCGTACAGTGCTGAGTGACTGAGTGAGAACCGAGAAAATCATATTGATTACTCTGAGAGTGTGAGTACGTGTGGTTTACATTGTGTTGCATCACATGTGACATGCAAATTGACATGCAGATATAGAGATGTGAAATTCCTCTTATCAATCATTCTTGGCATATTTTATCTGTATTGAGCTTAAACTGTTAAACCTGAAAGCATGTCTACATCTCCTATACTGTGTATCAACAGATTATGAGTTTCTCTGAGATATTATTATCATATTTCCTGTCAATTATGTACTGTTAAACTCTGTATTTGGACTATATTGGTTGAGCTCGTCACTACTTTTAGTCCAAGGTTAGTTTTGTTACTTATTAAGTACATTGGGTCGGTTGTACTCATACTACACTCTGCACTTCGTGTGCAGATCCAGGTACTTTTGATCACGGTGGTTGTTAACTTTGGAGCTTTATCTATCAGAGACTTTTAAGGTAGCTGCTTTGGCGTCCACAGACCTTGATCCTTCTTTTTTTCCAGTTATTGTTCCGTTCTATCTTTCTAGACAGTGTTTAGCAGTCAGACTATGTTGTCAGTTAGATGCTCAAGTACTCAGTGACACCTGGATTGTGGGGAAAATTGTATTGAGTCGCGGTGTTTTCTTATCAGTATTTATGAGATTTTTACCCTTGAGTTTATTTTACTATGTTTCTAAATTTAAAGATGTGTGGTTTATTGTGAATGTCGGATTGCCTAGTATTACGATAGGCGCTATCACGACATGTGAGATTTTGGTCATGACAAGTTGGTATCAGAGCTTAGGTTACATAGGTCTCACGAGTCATAAGCAGGTTTAGTAGAGTCTTGCGGATCGGTACAGAGACGTCTGTACTTATCTTCAAGAGGCTGCTGAACTATTAGGAAAACTTCACTTTCTTATGTTCTTGTCGTGCGTATTTGTTGATTCCAGAAACTAAACTTCGGTTATTCTATTCTCTCACAGATGGTAAGGAAACGGGCTACCGGATTGGGTGGATGACCACCCGTACCACCATCTAGGGCCACGAGAGGTCGGGGCCACGGTAGAGGCCGAGGTGCAACTCGTACAGCAGCTAGAGCAGCACCTGTAGACCCACCAGTTGTTCCAGCTCAAGAGCAGATTCAAGATGTGGTTGAGCTAGTCGGACCAGCTTAGGCAACAGTTGTGCCCATTGTGATTCCAGGCCTTCAGGAGGCTCTAGCCCAAATATTGACTGTTTGCAATAGCCTTGCTCAGGCGGTTTAAGTTCAGGACACACCAACCACTTCTTAGTCGGGGGGAGGTGCTTAGACCCTGGTCGCCCGTACTCCAGAGTAGGTGGTGCAGGGACTTTAGACACCGGGGGTACTACCAGTCCAGATTGTTGTAGTTTCTCAGGCCCAGGTGGGTACCATTATGAGTGATGAAGATCAGAAGCGACTAGAGAGATTCGGGAGGCTCAAGCCTCCATCATTCAGTGGGGCTGAGTCAGAGGATGCTCAGGACTTCTTGGATAGGAGCCAGTGAATTCTTTGCATGGAGGGTACTCTAGAGACTAGTGTGGTCTCATTTACTACTTTTCAGCTGATGGGGGACGCCTTCAGATGGTGGAAGCCTATGAGTGAAGTAGGCTAGCCGGTGCTGCACCACTTTCATGGAACGAGTTCTCCATTCTCTTCTTGGAGAAGTTTGTGCCACGGACCCGCAGGGAGGAGTTGCGTAGGCAGTTTGAGTAGCTATGCCAGGAGGGTATGTCTGTGACCCAGTACGAGATGAGATTTTAAGAGTTGGATCGTCACGTTATCTAGTTGGTTCCAACAGAGAGGGAGAGGATTAGAAGGTTCATTGATGGCCTCAACTATGGACTGCATTTTGTATGACTCGAGAGAATATATCAGGTGCTATGTTTGACGAGGTAGTTGATATTGCTTAGCATCTAAAGCTGGTCCGTAGTCAGGAGCGTAAGGAGAGGGAGACCAAGAGGCCTCGTGGTTCGGGTGGTTTCATCGGTGTTTCTTCTGGGGGGGTCAGTCCCACCATAGCAAGGGTCGCTCTTATAGGCTCGCTCAAATGGCTCGTCTGATTCATCGTGGCGCATCAGCTAGCCATGGTTCATACAATGCTTGTCCAGGTCAGTCAACTTTCAGTGCTCTCCCTGCTCAGAGTTCATCTCATGCTCTATCAGTTAAGGGTTGATTTGTGCCAGGCCCATCTAGTAGTCATTCCAGTTCTCGGGGTTCGCTTCAGTACTTGCCACCATTGTTAGAGCGGGGTTTCTTTGAGTGTGGAGCGTTTGGTCATGTGAAGAGTCATTGTCCCTGCTTTTTGGAGGTCCAGTTTAGCAAAGGAGTCAGGTGATGACTTCCGCAACAGTTACTTCACCACCCGTTCAGCCATCTCAGGGTTGGGCTTAGGTAGCTAGAGGTCACAACTTCAGGAGCTTCTTGATAAGGTATTTATTATGCTTAGTATGTCGCCTTAGGGTGCACCGGTTCTATTTGTGAAGAAGAAGGATGGTACTATGCGGATGTGCATTAACTATAGGTAGTTGAACAAAGTTACAATCAAGAACAAGTATCCTTTGCCGCGTATTGATGATTTATTTGACCAGCTTCAGGGAGCTAGAGTTACAATAGAATGTTCTCCAAGTGTGAGTTTTGGCTCAGTTCGGTGACATTCTTGGGGCACGTGATTTCCAGTGAGGGGATTAAGGTGGATCCAATTGGTCCAGACCGTTCTCAGCTACTGAGATTCGAAGTTTTCTCGTCTTGGCCGGATATTATCGTCGCTTTGTGGAGGGTTTTTCATCCATTGAAGCGCCTTTGACTAGGTTGACCCAGAAGGGTGCTCCATTCAGGTGGTCAAATGAGTGTGAGGAGAGCTTTTAGAAGCTCAAGACTGCCTTGACCACAACTCTAGTTCCAGTTTTTCCTTCAACATCGGGTTCTTATACTGTGTATTGTGATGTTTCTTGGATTGGTATTGGGTGTGTCTTGATCCAGGAGGGTAGAGTGATTGCTTATGCTTTGAGCTAGTTGAAGCCCCATGAGAAGAACTACCTTGTTCATGATTTGGAGTTGACAGCCATCGTTCATGCATTGAAGATTTGGAGGCATTATCTCTACGGTGTATCTTGTGAGGTGTTTACGGATCATCGGAGTCTTCAGCACTTGATCAAACAAAAAGATCTAAATTTGAGGCAGCATAGATGGTTAGAGCTGCTAAAGGATTATGATATTACCATTCTGTATCATCCCGGGAAGGTCAATATGGTGGCCAATGCCTTGAGTAGGAAGGTGGTGAGTATGGGTAGCCTTGGATTTATTCTGGTAGGTGAGAGAATGCTTGCATCAGATGTTTAGGCCTTGGCCAATCAGTTCGTGAGGTTAGATGTTTCGGAGCCTAGTTGGGTTCTAGCTTGTGTGGTTTCTCAGTCTTTCTTATATGATCGTATCAGAGAGAGTCAATATGATGATCCCCATTTGCTTGTCCTTAAGGACACGGTTCATCACAACGATGACAAAGAGGTTACTATTAGGGATGAACGGGTGTTGCGCATGCATGGTCAGATTTGTGTGCCCAATGTGGATGGGCTACGTGAGTTGATTCTTGAGGAGGCCCACAGTTTGCAGTATTCCATTCATCCGAGTGCGGCAAAGAAGTATCAGGACTTGAGGCAGCACTATTTGGCGGAGGAGGATGAAGAAAGATATAGTGGGGTTTGTAGCTCAGTGCCTAAATTGTCAGCAGGTGAAGTACGAGCATCAGAAATTGGGCGGTTTGCTTTAGAGGCTTGAGATTCCAAAGTAAATATGGGAGCGTATCACCATGGATTTTGTAGTTAGGCTCCCACAGACTTCGAGGAAATTGATGCTATTTGGGTGATTGTGGATCGGTTGACCACGTACGCGCATTTCATTCCTGTTGGGACTACCTATTCTTCCGAGTGGTTGGCTAAGATCTATATCTGTGAGATTTTTCGCCTTCCTGGTGTGCTGGTGTCCATCATTTCAGATCTAGGCACACAATTTAAATCGTAGTTTTGGAGAGCGTTGTAGCGAGAGTTAGGCACACGGGTTGAGTTGAGTACAACCTTCCACCCTCAGACGGACGAACAGTTCGAGCGCACTATTCAAATATTGAAGGATATGCTACGCGCTTGTGTCATAAATTTCGGGGGTTCTTGGGATCAGTTTCTGTCGCTTATATAGTTTGCCTACAATAAAAGCTATCAATCGAGCATTCAGATGGCTTCGTATGAGGCTTTGCATGGGAGATGGTGTTGGTTTCCAGTGAGTTGGTTTGAGCCGGGTGAGGCTAGGCTATTGGGTACTGACTTGGTTCAAGATGCTTTGGACAAGGTTAAGTTGATTGAGGATCGGCTTCGCACGATACAGTCTAGACAAAAGAGTTATGCCAATCGGAAGGTTTGTGATGTTCCTTACATGGTGGGGGCAGAAGGTACTACACAGAGTTTCACCCATGAAGGGTGTTATGAGGTTCGGGAAGAAGGGCAAGTTGAGCCCTCGGTATATTGGGCCTTTTGAGATGCTTGAGGGGATTGGAGATGTGGCTTATAGGCTTGCATTGCCTCCTAGTCTATCGAGTGTTCATCCATTGTTTCATGTTTCCATGCTCTGGAAGTATGTCTGCAATCCGTCTCATGTTTTGGACTTCATCATGGTTCAGTTGGATGGTGATTTAACTTATGATGTGGAGCCGGTGGCCATTTTGGATCGGCAGGTTCAAAAGTTGAGGTCAAAAATATAGCTTCAATAAAGGTGAAGTGGAGAGGTTAGCCAGTCGAGGAGGCTACTTGGAAGACGAGCGGGAGATGCGGAGCAGATATCCACGCCTATTTGAGACTCCAGGTATGATTCTAGACCCGTTCGATGACGAACGTTTGTTTAAGAGGGGGGGGGATGTAACGACCATGCGGTCGTTTTGAGTGTTGTAGCCCCGTTCCCCCATTTACTACTTATTCTGTGCTCAATTGTTATTATGTGACTTGTCGGGGTAGTTGGTTTGGTTTCGGGGATGTTTCAGAATGAATTGGGATATTTAGTCCCAAGGTTGGAAGCCTAAGTTGAAAGAGTTGACCAGATGTTGATTTATGTCTAAATGGATCCAGAATGGAGTTTTGAAGGTTCAGATAGCCCCGCAGGGTGATTATGGTCTTAGGAGTGTGTCCAAATATTGATTTGGAGGTCTATAGATGATTTTGGCTTGAATTGGCAAAAGTTGGAAAAATGGAAGTTTGGAGAGTTGAGAAGTTTGACCGGGAGTTGACTTTGTGGTTTCGGGCTCAGATTTTGGTTTCGAAAGTTGGAATAGGTCCGTTGTGTCAATTATGACTTGTGTGAAACAAATTACGTTAATCAGTTTTAGTTTGGTATGTTTGGAATTAGTTTTGAAAGTTAGAAGTTCATAAGTTCATTAGGCTTGAATCGATGTGCGATTCATAGTTTTAGTGTTGTTTGAGGTGATTTGACGATTCGAGCGAGTTTGTATGATGTTTTAGGACTTGTTGGTATATTTGGTTGAGGTCCGGGGGGCCCGGGATGTGATTCGGATTATGTTCGGCGCTTTTTGGAACTTTGAAGAACTGCTGATTTCTATTGCTAGTTTCCTTATACGCGATCACAAGTGGAGGTTCACGAGCACAAAGAGTTGTTTGCCACTAGTGGAAGATTTGTTCTATGTGATCGCGCAAAGAGGTCTGCAATCACGGAGCTTTGGCATTTGATGAATCGTGAATGCGTGTGATTGGTCGCGTCCGCGAAGAAGGAAGGAGGAGGCTGGGAGTCCACGTGAATTGTTCTTCGCGATCGCATGAGTGGTTCCGTGATCACGTAGCTTGAGGAGACTATGAATCACGTTTGTGCGTGGGATTCCGCATTCGAGAAGAGTCAATTTGGAAGCCTGTGAATTTGTGATTCATGATCGCGAAGCATTTCCCGCGATCGCGGAGAAGAGCACCTGGGCAGAATATAAGTTTTCAAAAACAAGGGTTAGGGTAAAATTTCATATTTGGAATTTGGGAGCTCGAACTAGGGCGATTCTTGGTGAGATTTTCAATACATTGATTGGAGTAAGTGATTCTAACTCGGATTTGGTTAATATACATGAATATATCATGTTTTTCACCATTTAATTAGTGTTTTGGGTTGAAACAATTTGGAAAATTTGTAAAAACTTCATATGCTTCGATTTGAGGATTTGAAGGTTGAGTTATGATTGGAATTGAGTAATTTTGGTATTGTTGGACTCGTGATTGAATGGGTATTCAGATTTTATTAATTTTGTAGGATTCCGAGATGTGGGCCTAGGGTTGACTTTTTGAGTTGACGTTTTGACTTTAGTTAAAGAACTTAGCTTTTTCATATGGAATTGATTCATATAGCTTGTGTTGATTGTATCGACTTGTTTGTGGCTTGATTCGAGACGTTTGGAGGCCGAATCATGAGGCAATGGCTTGTTGGAGTAGAGATTTGCACGGTTTGAGGTACATAACACTTCTAAACTTGATTCTGAGGGTATGAACCCCTGAAATACGTGTTATGTGATTGGTGTTGAGGTGACGCACGTGCTAGGTAACGGGCGTGTGGGCCTACATCGTAGTAATTGTGACTCGATCAATTCCGTGAAACTGTGTAGTAAACAAATCATGCTATTACTCATGTCTACTCTATGTGTTAGAGAATTTGAGCTGTAATTTATGTTAGAAATCATGTTTAGGCTATGTGGTAGTACTATGCGGTTGTTCTTTTGCTGTTGAGTTATTTGCTTAAATTGCAGTTATGTACTCAGTCGCATTCATCGTTGCATATCATATCTCAGTCTCAGTTACTATTTATTATCACATCATGGATCATTGTTTTGGGCTGATTGACATGAGTGTTGTGGGCCCGAGAGACTAGAGAGATTGATGACTGAGTGAGGTCGAGGGTCTGTTTGTGAGTGACATTGATGAGAACGGGCTACCCACCGTAACATGTACTATTTACTCATGATGGGATCAGGCTGCACTCCATATCAGATATTATTGATTAGTGATGGGATAGGTTGCACGCCGCATCAGGTTTTATTAGCGCTTGGGTAGGATCCGCCCCTCCGGAGTCTGACATACCAATAGTGAATGCATGTACCGTACAGTGTTGAGTGACTGAGTGTGATGAGCGAGAAATGAGACAGTCAAATTGAGTACTCTGAGAATGTGAGTACGTGATGTTTACATTGTGTTACATAACATGTGACATGCACATTGACATGTAGATATAGAGATGCAACATTCCTCATATCAGTCATACTTGGCATATTGTATCTGTATTGAGCTTAAACTGTTAAACATAAAAGCATGTCTTCATCTCTTGTACTTGTACCAATAGATTATGAGTTTATTTGAGATATTATTATCATATTTCCTATCATTTCTGTAATGTTAAATTCTGTATTTGGATTGTATTGGTGGAGCTCGTCACTTCTTTCAGCCCAATGTTAGTTTTGTTACTTATTGAGTACATAGGGTCGGTTGAATTCATACTATACTCTGCACTTCGTGTGCAAATCCAAGTACTTCTGAGCACGACGGTTGCTAGATTTGGAGCTTTATCTATCATAGACTTTTAAGGTAGTTGCTTTGGCATTCGCAGATCTTGATCCTTCTTCTTTTCTGTTATTGTACTGCTCTATCTTTCTAGACAGTGTTTAGCAGCCAGACTATGTTGTCAGTTAGATGCTCATGTACTCAGTGACACCCGAATTTTGGGGAACATTGTATTGAGTCGCTGTGTTTTCTTATCAGTATTTATGAAAGTTTTACCCTTGAGTTTATTTTACTATGTTTCTAAATTTAAAGATGCGTGGTTTATTGTGAATGTCGGCTTGCCTAGTATTGCGATAGGCGCGATCACGACATGTGAGATTTGGGTCGTGACACTAAGTCACTTTTTTCCTATAAATAGAGGGGTTCTATTCCATTGTTATCCATCCGAAATCAATAAGAATTCTCTGTCTATTATTCTTTGCAATACTCTTTTTCTTCTTTTATTGTTTTATAATACGTTATCAGTACGAGACTCTAAACAATTGAGTAGAGGGCGGTTGTTTAATTTGTAGATATACTATTAATTAGTTGTCTAATGTTTGAGAAATTAAACCACTCGTGGAGAGAAGATATAGGAATTTGCATGAGGCTCCTGCATGAATGCATTGATATTCATATACCAGGCATCTTCTTTATTCACCTGGCTTTGGGATACATGCATGTTGCTCAACTTCTTTCAGGAATAAATTCTGGATTTAATGTAAGTATTTGCCTTATTTTTCTCTTTTAAATTCTTGAAATTCTATAATTTGATTTCAAATACAAGCATAGACAATAAATTTGATTATAACTCTAATAGAGTTTGGAAGACATTGTAACCACCCAAAATAGTAAAATTTCTATGTCTTGCCATGATCAAATTTGTGTATGATTGTGAACACAAGAAGTGAAAACTCATCCCATTGAATTTGCTTTATTCTCGTTCCCTTAAGAGAATATGATAGCAATATATGATAAATCTGAAAGAAGATTAAATTATTACTGTAAAGGTACCAATGGATGTGTACGTGGCAATAGACGAAATTATAATCATCATCATTTTGGTAATGAGAACAATAAGGATTCTCAAAATAATCATTCACTATGTGAAAGTAGTGTATATCATTGGTTTGACATGAGATTTTGTAAAGCACATATAGACGGTTATGGTCCATTTATGATGTGAATGTGACAACATGTGATTTATCAATACATATTCATTCTTGAATGAATATAAACGTGCTAGTAGTAGTGAATAAACCACACTCACCTCTAGAAGGAGGTTTGAGAGGAAATGAAGAAAATAATGTCATTATTATGGCATGAATGATCATCGGTCACGTGCCTATTGTACGCCAAAATATTATGGCAATGTGATTATTAAATGGCAAAAGTAATGGAAGCAACATCTTGCCTATAATGATTTTGACCATGACCATAATGGTATAACTTTCTCCTTGAAAGAGATATTTACCATATGGATGTTGATGAATATGTGGTAGTGAAAATTACTTGAGAGCTCTACAAGAGCAAATTATACTATTCTGGAGAAATAATATTGGTTATCAATAAGGTATTGCGTCGTAGTAAGTTTCAAAGAAACTTATTGAGTTTCTAAAGTATTCGCGAAAGCGATTGGTTATATTGAGACTATAAATAAAGGAAAGATTTAATATCTTCTATTACTAAAACTTGTAGCGGGATAATATGTATGTGAAAAGCTACCCATTTTATTCTCCAGTTTGTACTACACAAATAAAATAATACCACAATAAAGTAGAAGGTTATTGATATAAAAACCCATATCATAATAAACTTGGAGTTTATTAATAATTGCACACGTCATAGTTTAAACCTGAAGTTTATCAATATTGATAATTTATTCATTTGGCATAATTGGTTTAGCCATGTTTATTTGAGTATGACGTGCAAAAATAGAAGAGAATTCACATGGGTAAATATTAAAGAACTAAAAAGTTCTATACAAATTCTTTTATGTTGCTTGTTCTCATTAATTAATAGACCAACTAAAATTGGGATTGAATTCCATGAATGCTGAAAATATCAAAGGTAAAAATGGGCTCATTCACCTGCCATGTATACCACATAAGATACATCTATGAGATGGTTACAAATGCGATTATTAGTAACCCACAACCTGGTGTTTGCGAGGTAACTTGCTTAATAATTTAATTTAGAGTATAATTTTCAGATTTTCTATGGAAGACAGTTCATCTTGATAAGCTGGTTTGCATCACAATTGGTTTAGCAAAATGATTTATTGAGTGCCTCCACTTAATAGCTAAACTATTGCTTATGAAAACAAAGTTATTTATATCAATTTGATATGCGTTATATACGAAAGTATATTACATTCTCCCCTCACAAGTGGTTCACGGTCAGGAGCCTAAGAATTCCATCTTATTATTATTGATGTGCGATGTATATTTTGATTAACATCATAATGCACAAATGTGGATTTTCAAAGTTGAGGAAGGAAGTTAGTTTTTCTAATATGAGGAGAAGACATGATAAATAGTTGAGAAAAAGTTATGTGGAATGAATTACCATTTATACCTCTAGATCCTCGAAGATAATATGAACTTGAAGTTCATGAAAAGATAGTTCATCTGTAATATATTGCAAAGCATGCGAGACGCATTTGTTGACCTAAAGAAAGTAACAATATTCTCACTGTAAATGCTCCTATTAGAATATGTCCTAGAAGGACAAAGTCTATCATACGCTTAAAGCATTTAGACAAAATCGGTTTCAAATAAAATTCTTGATAAAGAATATGAGGAAATGATCAAAATGATCATAATAAGGAGGCAAGTGATCTAGAAGATCACATGACATAACACTTCATAAAATCTCAGGAGAGGTTCAGGTTCCTGAAAATATGTATGAAAAGATCTCTATGTTATATCTTTATAAAAAAAGGAGATTGAAATCGATATAAAATATTCGTCGCCGACATCTATGATACTGTTAAGTATAGATGAGGACCTTGAGTCTGTCGAATATTGACATAAAAATATTGGCCAAATAGAAGAGACACAATCTTCATATGAAAGACATGTAGTTTTGGACATGTAGTTCGAACAATCGAAAGTATAAAATCAATGGTGTGTGAAATCACTTTCATTTATCTTATATGTCTGGCATGACGTAAAAACTTAATGTAAAGCTAAAGTCTATTTATATGGCTTGTATGACTATACTTATATGGCAATCCATGAACGACTTAAAATGCTTATAGCATATACAATTCTTGGATTTGCGGTCCTGAATTACCATATCCTAAGTACAATTTGTGCACATATGTATCTTGCTATAACTATAAGCATGATAATGTGATAGCGAGAAATTTTACCTCTGTGGAGATATTGAAAAGGCCATTCCACGATATTATATGAAGACAATACATATCTATCAAAAATGATATTTTTATGTACAACATATTCATTCAAGTTAATATGGCTGATTTGTTTATCAAACCTCTACCAACGATCTTTTGAAGATGGTGCATAAGATTGAGATGCGAAGGCTTAAAGATGTGAATTGATGCTCTCATCAGGGGGAGTTAATACGCGTTGTACTTTTTTTCTTTACAAGGTTTTGTTCCACTGGATTTTCCTTGCAAGGTTTTTAACGAAGCAACCAAAAGACGTATTGTTAGATATGCGTACTCTTTTTTCCTTACTAGAATTTTTTCCCACTAGGTTTTATTTTAGTTAAGATTTTAATAAGGCACATTATCTGTTGAACACTTGAATAGACATTCAAGGGGGAGTGTTATAGATAGAATTGTATTTAAGGTGAATATATATATTTTAGAGGGATTTTAGGGTTTGTTACTTGGTGACTAAGTCATTTTTTCCCTATAAATAGAGAGGTTCTATTCCATTGTAATTCATTCTAAATCAATAAGAATTCTCTCTCTATTGTTCTTTGCAATACCCTTCTTCTTTTATTGTTTTATAACAAATACATGAATAAGATTAAACTTTTTTTTACTTTGGTTCCGATCATATATAGTTTGAACATTATTATTTCTGTAGCTTAAGAGAAATGTTGGATATGTTGAAAGTACCTTTGAGGAATCGCGCAAAATATTAAAGATTGGAATCTAGCTAGCTAGCTACGAAATTACAATGTCCAAGTTCATGAGTACTATGTTATAGGGAGACTTTATCTGATCAAATTTAAGACTCTCATAGCCAATGCAGCTAGACTTCATCATTGGTCCCCTTAATTTCTACAGTAGTGCTAGAGAAAGCGAATTAATTAACACATCAATCTTTTCGAACGTCCTTCACATTGACAAACCTCTTGTTAAATTAATTGGGCCGTCCAATTTAGGAGAGGAGATTGCTGTTTAATTGAATGGCAGTTAATTATAAGTCATCCAAGAGTTACATGGACGGATCCAAATAGAGAAGCAATGGGTCCTATGGATTCGAACCATGTCTATTCATGTAAAAAAAGTCAAAATACAGCTAAATTTGTTTGTTTGAATAATTATTATGTTGTTGCTGGAAAACTTATAACTATTATTATTGAAGTTGAGGCTGAAAACGGGTATGTGAAATTGAAGTAATTACGTCTGGATGTGAAATTTAATTTGGAAAAGGTCTTAAAAATTGCAAATTTGTAAGTGGACCATCATTTCTCTTGGTATATTTCTCAACTCGGTATTTCAAATACTTTATCAGTATTTTAATAACAAAAGTTTGAAGTTTGCAATATTAATGACCTGTTTATCCGAAAAATGGATATAGTTGAATTTATACGTAGTTCCAAGGATATGTGGTATAATTTGATACGAAAAATATAATGATAAATATCAATGTGAATTTAGATTGGAGAAAATACAAGACAGACAAGATTATCCAGAACAAATGAATCTTAAAAATTCACAAGATGGAATCAATCTAAGAAAACTGAAAAAGAGATGTTTTACTCTCTAGAAATGTGTTGCTTTGTATTACAATGTATGACTTTGGAAAAACACCTGGCCTTAAGAGATGGTAGCCAAGCCCCTTTTATAATGGAGGGAATTGGCTCCAAGCATAATAAAAATAATAAAACAACATTTAGTGGGGGACCCATGATAAACTAGTTTTTCCATGATTTATGCCAAGATTCTTTCTAGTGGGATTGCAATGGCTCTTGTGAGCTCGATCTTGCTGGGAGACGCTGACTTTGGTTTGAGCTCGATTTTGGTTCGAGCCTGATCATGACCTAGAATGACTTCGAGATTGATCATCTATGAGCTCGATCTTGGTTCGAATCCTCCCGAATTGATTCGAGGTCGAGGCCAGTGCTGGCTGGTATATCTATTTTGTTTCAATTTCTACTTGAGCTTGATAATGGTCTTTGCACGGGTCGGCCTGATCGGATTCAAGATTTGGTTTGTTGCACCTTTGGGGTCTTTCCTCGATAGGCCATCGTTCGAACTCGATCGGTTGTGCTAAAATCGAAATCTATTTCGACCGTACACAGATAGCCCCCTCGTTTCTCGGAAAGGATGCGGCGAGAAATGATATGATATCCCAACGACTCGATCAGATATACGCTGGTGTTTTTATCGATCCCGACCAAGACGTATGTGATAGCTGTCCTGTCGGTTCGGTTTTACCAAGGCATTTAATGTGTCAGTCGGTGGTCGGTCACCTCTGATACTGAACCGTTTTTGCTTCAATCTATAAATATCCTTTCCTTTAACCATTCATTATTTTTATGTCCTCAGTCTTCCAAATTCCGCAAGTTTTCTTTCTGAGTTTTAAGCTTGTGATTTTCACTGCAAATTCTTACGCCCTTTGTTTGCGAAATTTGAAATGGAAAAAACGTCTAAAACTGTCCCGCAAAATGTCCCACAAAAAGAGATCGCTTCTTCATCACGACCGTCTGATGATAAGGCGTCGGCGGAGCCGTCAGTTTATGATTATGTTCCTGGCCCGTGCTCTTTGAAGATTGATTTTAAGGTGGATAATCCTTCTCCATTCCGGGTCGATGCGAACATGTATCGATGTATACGTGCTCTATAACGGAGGATCACCTCGAGGCCGTTAGAAAAGATTGCAACTGGGGTTCCGACGTCATACTGCAGATTCTATCTTCCAACGAGAGTGTTATTACTTACGTGGAGGGAGTTTTAAGTATTTACACTTATCCCTTCATACTGGGACCCATCGATCCAGTGATTATTGATTTCTGCAAAAGGTATCAAGTCACCCTTGGCCAAATTCATCCTTCCTTATGGCGCATAGTAATCTTATTGTGCTTCTTCTCTACCAAAGCCGGGGGTTGGATTTTTCTCTGAACCATCTCATACGACTGTATCGGCCTCAGATCTTTCGAGGATTAATGAGACTTCATCGTCGGGCATCGAAGGCTTTGATGTCGAATATTGATGAAGACAAGGATTGGGGGTGGATGGGTCATTATATTCGAGTGAGGACCCGTGATCTCATTCCGGAGGAGAAGATGTTGTTCCCTGAAGAATGGAATTTTGACCGTAAGTGATTTTGTTTTTTTGATATTCTTCCATGATGTTCAGCTGCCCCTTGGATGCCACAAGCGGTGCCTGACCTCAAGGACTGGGTTCGAAAGTTAGCCTCGACCTCCTCTTACGCCGAGTGCGCTTGGCGGGATTTGGCAAAAGGCAGATGGGAGGCCAAGAACCACGGTGAGGTTTGCTTCTTATTTCCTTCGAAGTATCCTTTGCGTTTATTTATTACCGATTTCCTTTTTGTGCAGGCGTAACCAGGGATGCTGTTTTGAGGCCTTCGAGTGGTGAAGAAGGAAACAAGTCCTTAGTCCCTAAACAGGGGAAGGGTAAGAAGCGAAGAGCTTCCTCTCGGTTAGAGGACCCCGAGCCCAAACCTCGAAGGGTGAGAAAACAAATAATTGCCCTTTCGATCGACTCGGTCCAACGATTGAGAGATGAAGAAGAAGAAAATAGCTCCTCGGATTTGGTAGTCTGATCTACAGAGACCGTCGAGGTTGTCAGAGCTCCCAAGCCGATGGCGGCTGTGCCTTTCGGAGTTGTTTCCGAAGATATAAATCTCGACCAGAATACTCCGAGTGATTTACTCGGGGTTATGACAATGAGTCATTCCCCTTCTCTTCCATCTTTTTCCGAGGAGGCATTGAAAGAAGCTCGAGAGTTGAAGACTTCCGATATCAACGCAGGCTCTGGCACAGGGGATCCTTTTAGGGATTGTTTTACCGGAGTCGACGATGGTTCTGATATCGGCGACGCTTCCTTTTCATTAGAGGAAGCTCAGCATTTCATTACTCGGGTAATGATATTTCCATACTTGGTTTCTTTGTTCTTTTCCATACTTGACTCATGTTACTGTGCAGGCCATTAATAGGTTTAGAGTTGATTTAGTCAATGTGAGGCCAAGCTCCAGAAGGTCTCAGGTGAGAGAGATGCCCTGCGGCTTCTTTGCAGCCAAAAGTACGAAACTATGAAGGACCTCCAGGCAGATTTGGCTAAGATCCGTGAAGAAGGGGTTGAGCTTGATAAACATGTGAGTCTCATTATGTTAAAGTATGGGTCTGACTGAACCGTGGAAGTTAACCCTTCGTTGTCTCAGTTGCAGCAAAAGATCGAAAAGATCGGGTTACTTCGAGAAGAAGTCGATCAAATCCGGGCTGAATGCAATCGGCNATATATATATTTAACATTCCTTACTTCTAAATATGCCTCTATGGATTGATGCTTTCTTTCTATAATAGATACTCTCTCCGTCTCAAATTATCTCTCATGTTTTTTTTACACGTCCCTTAAGAAATATTGATTAAGAGGAGAGTTGGACTATTTTACCCTTATTTATATTTTAAGATATAATCTGTCTTCATTGAATACTTATTCTATTTATGTACTATCTCCATCTTTAAGAACAATTATTATTAAGGATAAAATAGAAAAAATATAATTTATTTTATCTTGAACATTTAAAATGACAAAAAAATTTAGACAATTATTTTTAGAAAGCACGATAAATAATTTGAGACGGAGGGAGTACTATGTTTGGCCTCAAAGGGAAACAACAACAACAACAACAACCCAGTATAATCCCACTAGTGGGGTATGGGGAAGGTAGTGTGTACAGAGACCTTACCCCTACCCTGGGGTAGAGAGGCTGTTTCCAAATGACCCTCGGCATCTTTCCCTTCAAGAACTCCCCACTTTGCTCTTGGGGTGACTCGAACTCACAACCTCTTGGTTAAAAATGGACGGTGCTTACCATCAGAGCAACCCACCTTGTCAANCATTGGGCTGCCGAACTTGCTAAGTGTAGGTCTCGGAGGGAGACCCTTGAGGAGATACACGCTCAAGGTTTTGACCTTACCGAAGAGGTAAAAGAGGCAAAAGAGCTCGAAGCGGAAGCTGAAGCATTGGATTTCGATGATGATGATGATGATGATGATGATGGGAGCGAGAGTGGGTCCTAGAGCGGAGAGGAGCCCGATGGAAAAGAGACTGCCCCCGGAGTTAACCAAGAAACTTAGCCCTTAGTTTCCATTTTGATCTTTTGTGTAGGGTCCTGTTTGGACGTTGTAAACATTCTTGAATATATATATAAAGATCTTTCCTTTTCTCGATTTTTCTTTGTTTTATTCCCTGCCTTGTGAAGATTTTGCTTCATTCGTGCCTTATGAAGGTTTTCATAAGGCTTCAGGCAATTTGATCGAATTCGGACCTTGTAACCTTTATAACCGATTGAGTGTTTGCTCAAACTTGAAATAAGGTAACCCATAGGCTTAGTAGTCGAGTGAGTGATTTCTCGAACTCGAAATGGTATAGCCCGCAGGCTTAGTTGTCGAGTGAGTGATTTCTCGAACTCGAAATGGTATAGCCCGCAGGCTTAGTTGTCGAGTGAGTGAGTGCTCGAACTCAAAATAATGTAGCCCGTAGGCTTAGTTGTCGAGTGAGTGATTGCTCGAACTCGAAATGATGTAGCCCGTAGGCTTAGTTGTCGAGTGAATGATTTCTCGAAATTGAAATAGTTAAGATAAACAGAAAAAATCATGAGAAAAAAGATAAGTGAGTTCATTGGCCAAAGAGAGGTGCCACCTCACTCTTTCATGTCCCGCAATTTTATATATATATATAT
>AWOL01S0026187.1:236433-256253 GCA_000715115.1 Nicotiana otophora | reverse complement strand
ACTAGTGTTGAAGTCAATCTTGATTTCAACTCCTGGAAGCTCTTTTCACAAGCACAACTGCTGATTCTACGTCAATATAGTCTACGTCAATTTAGTCAATGGGGAAGCAAGAGTAGAGAACCCCTACACAAACAACTTCTTGAACAGCCTTAAACTAGGAGTAGTAGTTTTGCCCTGGTTGTTTACTACAATTTTGCAGCTCTTTTCACATAAAGTGAAGCCATCCCAGTCTCGTTTTCTTTTCTTTTTGTTGGTTATATCAGTTGTTATCTAATTCAAATGGCAGCCACCGATCGATACATCACTAATTGCCAATCATATTATTTTTTATGTTGGCATGAGATGAGTTTAAACGGAGTAACATGGCCAGCGAGGATTCTTATGGTCGAACTCAACTTATTTGGCGTAGTTGTTGTTGTCTTAGACTAGGGAAGATGGAGGGTAGAATTAAGGTGGGACAAGATTGTGTAAGGGTTATATGTGGAGAAGAATTTTAAGTCCACATCTCCAAGTCCATTTCATTTCTATACTTGGAGTAAGGATAAACGAGGAGTGAAAATAAAAGCTGATCATCAGAGAAAAAGTACTTATGAAAACTCAAATGTTCAGATATGGGGTTAATAGTTAAAGATTCTGTTCTACTCAATAATATTCACTTCTCACTATTGTAATCCTGCAACAAATGAAAAATGCTACCTTTTCAAATCCACACACATGCACTGAAATTTGTTTTTATACTACCAAAATCAAATTTGAAACATGTTTGACTTCTCCAGAGCTAGTTACTGGATCAGTCCATAGCCCACACAATATCTGCTTCAAGTTTTCTACTCCGACAATACTATGCTTGACAAATCCTATGACTTTGTTGTACTACGAACCTTAAGTTGGTACGAGGAATAAAGTCTGTAATAAGCCAAAGCAACTTCCGTGTGGATCTAACAAAAGTAGGCAATGCATCAACATTTGGGTTTGAATTGCGAATGTCTCATTTCCATCTCTTTTTATGTTGGGTTTGGTTGAAAATATAAATGATGAGTGAGGGGAAGCAAAAGAGAAGACATATGATTTTGCCAAATACAAACAAAGTTTTTCGTCTGTTTTGGGAGTGTGAAGCAGTGGTGGGCTTGATAGATACCGCTTTAGTTCCTCTAATACTTGTTGGCATTCCGGGGCCCAAGCAAAATCATTCTTCTTTTTGAGTAGAGAGAAAAATTTGTAACTTCGATCTGATGATCTCGAAATGAATCGGCCTAAGGCTGCAATCCGTCCGGTCAGCCTTTGTACGGCTTTCACGCTGTCCACGATGGTGATGTCTTCGATGGTCTTGATTTTCTCGGGGTTTATCTCGATTCCACGGTTTGATACCATGAAGCCGAGGAATTGTCCCAAACCGACCCCGAATGCACACTTTTCGGGGTTGAGTTTCATGTTATATTTTCTTAAAATCTCGAACGTTTCCTGCAAATGGGTCAAATGATCCTCTGCGCGCAGGGATTTAACTAGCATGTCATCAATATATACTTCCATTGATTTACCTATTTGTTCTTCGAACATTTTATTTACTAAACGTTGATAAGTAGCTCCTGCATTTTTAGCCCGAAGGGCATTACATTGTAACAATATGTTCCATATCTGGTTACAAATGCTATTTTTTCCTGGTCCTCCGGGTTCATCTGAATTTGATTATACCCGGAATAGGCATCGAGAAAGGTGAGGATCTCGTGGCCGGCCGTGGCATCGATCATGCAATCGATGTTGGGTAGTGGAAAGGAATCTTTCGGGCATGCTTTGTTTAAATCCTTATAATCCACACACATTCTAAGTTTGTTCCCTTTTTTACGTACTATAACTACATTGGCTAACCATTCGGGGTATTTCACCTCCCGAATGGACCCTATTTTGAGAAGTTTGGTTACCTCATTCTTTATGAACGCGTGCTTTACCTCCGATTGGGGGCTTCTCTTTTCCTTCACCGGTCTGAACTTAGGGTCCAAACTTAGTCGATGCATCGTTATGTCCGGTGGTATCCCTGTTATATCTAAATGGGACCAGGCAAAACAGTCGATGTTATTGATAAGAAATTGAATGAGTTTTTTCCTGAGTTCGGGGATCAAACCTATTCCCAGGTATACCTTTCGTTTGGGCCAATGTTCGATTAGTGTGATTTGCTCCAGTTCCTCAATAGTTGATTTGGTGGCATCGGAATCATCGGGGGTCACGAACGATCGAGGGGTCCATCGATCGTCATCTTCTTCGATGTTCTGCTTATCTGGCTGGGCCAAAGCTGATGTCTGTGATTTCTATTTGGCGTTCTGTTCTTCGATTGTATCTCCTTATGAACCTGTTCCTTTTATCGGTGAGGACGAAGATATTGATTTTGTTTCCTCGACGGCGAATATCTCCTTTGCGGCTGGCTGTTCTCCGTACACTATTTTAATATCTCTCGATGTTGGAAATTTGAGGACCTGGTGTAGGGTCGAAGGTACGGCTCTCATGCTATGGATCCATGGCCTTCCGAAAAGGTGTTATATCTCATATCGCCTTCGAGGACATGAAATTTTGTTTCCTGAATGGTTCCGGCCACGTTTATCGGTAGGATTATCTTGCCTTTTGTGGTTTCACATGCCATATTGAATCCGTTCAGAACCAGATTTGCAGGTACGACCTGGTTCTGTAAGCCGAGCTGTTCTATGACCCTCGATCTGATGATATTATCTGCGCTACCTAGATCAATTAGCGCACGCTTAATTTTAATTTTATTCACGAGTACAGATATTACCAGTGCATCATTATGGGGTTGGGTGATTCCTTCTGTATCTTCATCATTGAAAGACAAGGTCCCTGTGGGTATGTATTCTTGAGTTCGAGATCGCTTTTCCTTGACAATAGATGTTCTAGCGCTTTTCCTTGACAATAGATGTTCTAGAGCGTTTCCGATGATCATGTGAATGACGTGTTGCGGTTCTTCTAGCTCGTTTTGCTTGTCGAAGTCCTTGCTCTTGAAATGATTCTTCGCCCTATCGCTCAGCAATTCCCGAAGGTGCCCTTTGTTAAATAAGAGGGCTACTTCCTCTCTTAATTGCCTGCAATCTTCGGTCCTGTGACCATGGGTGCCATGATATTCGCACATTTGATTGGGACTCCTTCGGGCAGGGTCGGTCTGCATAGGTCGAGGCCATTTAGTGTCTTCGATGCGTCCGATGGCTGACACGATAGCAGATGCACCGACGTTGAAGTTGCATTCCGACAGTCGAGGGGCTTCTACAGGATCGACATGTTTATCGAAGCCGCTTTTACTCATCAGTCCCCTAGAATTTTGTCCCCGGTTAATCCTTCCATTGTTTCGAACTGTATTTTGTGCTGAACCATTGTTTATCCGATCTATGACGTACGACCGATATCGATCTTGGTTTGACCTTTGATCCCTGTCGATCTCCCTTTGATTTTTAATAACTGTTCGGTTGTGTACGTCTGGCTAGGTTATTGCTGGATACTCGATCAGATTTTATTTCAGCCGATGTGATGTTGTAGAACTTAGCTGGTTCAACCCTTGGGTGAAAGCTTGGATGGCCCAATCGCCTATGACCGAGGGTAATTCCATACGTTCCATTTGAAATCTGGATACGAATTCCCTCAGCATTTCATTCCCCCTTTGTTTTACTTTGAAGAGGTCTGATTTTCTTGTTGAAACCTTTATGGCACCAGCATGTGCCTTTACGAATGAATCCGCTAACATGGCAAAAGAGTCGATGGAATTCGGCAGTAAATTATGGTACCAGATCATTGCTCCCTTCGAGAGGGTCTCCCCGAATTTTGTTTAATAGCACGGATTCGATCTCATCGTCCTCCAAATCATTGCCTTTTATGGCACACGTGTAAGAGGTGACATGTTCGTTGGGATCGGTCATACCATTATATTTGGGAATTACGGGCATACGGAATTTTTTGGGGATTGGCTTCGGTGATGCACTTGACGGAAAAGACTTTTGTATGAATGTTTTTGAATCAAGACCCTTTATCATTGGTGGAGCCCCCGGGATTTGATCGATCCTGGCATTATAAGTTTCCACCCTCTTATCGTTGGCTTCGACTAGTTTTGTAAGTTCCTCGAGCAATTTAGTAATTCCGGAGGTAGTCCCCGATTCTTGCTTGTTAGATTTCACTACGGCGGGTTCTGTTCTTGGGGTAGCTTCTCGAAGTGGATCGGACTCCGGCCCATGTTGTGCGCGAGTTTGGCTCTGTAGTTGAGCTATCGCTACTTGTTGGGCTTGTAGCATCTCGAAGATCATACGCAGGATGGTCCCGATTTCCCCCGCATTTTATGTGTCTCGGGCTACGGATCGAGCTCGGCCCTGAATGCTTCTTTCCTGTTCGGAACGTTGATTTGCCTCCAAAGCTATTTGTGAGTTGACATCCAATGGTATTTCGGCTCGAACCTCGGTGCCATTGTCAATTGGCCTTCCGGCCACGAGTGCCAAGTTATTGATTTCATCTTGAAGGCCGGCTTCATTATCGATTGGTGAAGCCATTTGATGGTTGTTTTTAGTGTTATTTCAGATTTGTATCAAATAACCACTGTTATCCTCGGCCCCACGGTGGGTGCCGAACTATTTACCCGAAAAATGGATATAGTTGAATTTATACGTAGTTCCAAGGATATGTAGTATAATTTGATACGAAAAATATAATGATAAACATCAATGTGAATTTAGATTGGAGAAAATACAAGACAGACAAAATTATCCAGAACAAACGAATCTTAGAAATTCACAAGATGGAATCAATCTAAGAAAACTGAAAAAGAGATGCTTTACTCTCTAGAAATGTGTTGCTTTGTATTACAATGTATGACTTTTGGAAAAAACTTGGCTTTAAGAGATGGTAGCCAAGACCCTTTTATAATGGAGTGAATTGGCTCCAATCATAATAAAAATAATAAAATAACATTTAGTGGGAGACCCATGATAAATCAGTTTTTCCGTGATTTATGCCAAGATTCTTTTTAGTGGGATTGCAACGACTCTTGTGAGCTCGATCTTGCTGGGAGACGCCGACTTTGGTTTGAGCTTGATTTTGGTTCGAGCCCGATCGTGACCTCGAATGACTTCGAGGTTGATCGTCTATGAACTCGATCTTGGTTCGGATCCCCCCGAATTGCTTCGAGGTCGAGGTCGAGGCCAGTGCTGGCTGGTATATCTATTTTGTGTCGATTTCCACTTGAGCTTGATAATGGTCTTGGCACGGGTCGGCCTGATCGGATTCAAGATTTGGTTTGTTGCACCTTTGAGGTCTTGCCTCGACAGGCCATCGTTCGAACTCGATCGATCGTGCTAAAATCGAAATTTATTTCGACCGTACACAGATAGCCCCTCGTTTCTCGAAAAGGATGCAGCGAAATTACAGATTGGAATCTAGCTAGCTAGCTGCGAAATTACAATGTCCAAGTTCATGAGTACTATTTTACAGGGAGACTTTATCTGATCAAATTTAAGACTCTCATAGCCAATGCAGTTAGACTTCATCATTGGTCCCCTTAATTTCTACAGTAGTGCTAGAGAAAGCGAATTAATTGACACATCAATCTTTTCGAACGTCCTTCACATTGACAAACCTCTTGTTAAATTAATTGGGCCGTCCAATTTAGGAGAGGAGATTGCTGTTTAATTGAATGGCAGTTAATTATAAGTCATCCAAGAGTTACATGGACGGATCCAAATAGAGAAGCAATGGGTCCTAAGGATTCGAACCATGTCTATTCATGTAAAAAAAGTCAAAATACAGCTAAATGTGTTTGTTTGAATAATTATTATGTTGTTGCTGGAAAACTTATAACTATTATTATTGAAGTTGAGGCTGAAAACGGGTATGTGAAATTGAAGTAATTACGTCTGGATGTGAATTTAATTTGGAAAAGGTCTTAAAAATTGCAAATTTGTAAGTGGACCATCATTTCGCTTGGAATATTCCCCAACTCGGTATTTCAAATACTTTATCAGTATTTTAATAACTAAAGTTTGATGTTTGCAATATTAATGACCAAACCAATATTAATGTATCAAAATTCAGTATCTAAAATAAAACTGAAATATTAGTATTTGAGCTACTAATTCTGAATTCTAAACCTACTTTTTAAATGAGAGGAAGACTGCAAGCTTCGTAAAGTCCACCTGGTGGCCTAATGAAGGTGACAGAAGAAAGCATGTCCAATTCTCAGATCTCATATCCTTGAAAGCAAAGTGACATGTACGTTTTAGTCTCTTTGTTTTGAGAACGTGGTTTCTTCTACAGGTAGAAGGACCCACGTGAGTCCCAAGTTATGTATTTGTTTCAAAGTTAAAATATTTGCAACCACACACACTATTTTAAAGCTGGATTCTAACTTTTAAATCTTTTAAGTACAAATTGTTAGTTTAGAGTTAGAACCAGAAACAAGAAGAGGTTAATTGTATTTTACCTGATTTTTGCGATTTTTAAAAATCGGTCCTTTGAACTAGGCAGACATACACAAACAAAAATAATTGTAGAATTTAAATGACAGCATAAATTTTTACGTGGAAAACCTCCTTACTCAATGGTGTAAAAATCATGATCCACCCTAGTAGGATTTTCTCAAAACTCCACTAAACCTCAAAGCAATTTAAGTTACAACTCTATAACAAGGGGGAATAACTCTAATACCCTAACCCATACAATCAACTCAATTGTAGCTATGCCGTCTCAAACTAACTCTAGCCCGGGAAGCTTACAAAAACTTAAAGTTTCTGTGTTGACCTACTATTACACTTCTCAAAAGCAAATAGGTTACAATTTGAAACACTTGACTCAACCTAACAACTAAAAAACTTCAATAGCTTCTTCTTTAGAAATAGGTTCTTCAGTTGAGCAACTTGAGTCTTCAAGAGTATCTTTTCTCCTTTGATTGCTATTGCCAGGAGTTGTTCTGTGCAATTTCGTTCAATGGCACTAACCTTCAACTGCGGTAAAAAGTCTCCTTTTATAGTTGTAAAATTGGTCGAAAATATTCGTCAATTAATGCTCCACAACCTACATTATTTCGGTTAAGGAAAACCTCTTCTATTTTGATTTGGTTTCTTTATTTGTTTCAACCTCTTCAACCTTCTCTTTCCATGCAAGTTTTCCTTTATTTACAAGATTCCCTTTGATCACAAACTCCTCTCAATTAATGCATTCCTTGTAGAGTACGAACATAACTTGCTTGAGAAATTTAACTTGTACAAGTATTCTGACATCCCGCGTCTGATCAACATAAGACTTTAGTCTGCTCCAAACTTGGTTCATTTGTCAGTTGTATCTCACACGTGTACACCAGTTAAGTAGCACATTACCCTGGAATATGAAATCTGGTTCTTTCACATAGTCGATCCTGATTTGTTAATCATCAAAATATAATACATGCTTAGCCCAACAAATTACTCTTTTTTGATGATGATAAACTCATGGGCAAATCAGTCAATAGCTTGCCCAATTTTTATTAGTCTAGAGCACAAGAACCAGTTGTATTCTTCAATACTTCTCTTTAATATGTTCGTGCTTGCACAAGTGCGATGGACTCGCCTTTCATTCATCACAACCTTAAAGATGGCTAGGCATAATTCAATTAATGTTTAGACTCTGCAAAGCGAAAAACTCAACAAAATAGCTAGGTTTACTGATCAGCAACTAATAAGTAGATCGAATTCCTTAGAGATCGTCATGTGTTAATTAGATTAATTCTATGGCAAGACTTCCTCGATTTCACATCGAAGAGTACGTACTACATCAAATCCAAAGATGGGTACGAATATCAATTGCGTACTTTTATCTACGATATAAAATTTAAGGCGGGTGAAGAAACTCCGATGGCGATGGTATGGATTTCTTTTCCTGGACTGCTGCCTACCTTTTTTGTAAAGGAAACTCTGTTTTCTTTGGCTACAGTTGTGGGAAGTCCAGTATGTCTTGACGCAGCAACTACAAACAAAACTAGGCCGAGTTGCGCAAGAGTAAAAGTTTTTGTCGATTTGTTGGCCAAACTACCTAAAAAGTGCGATTGGATATTGATGATGAAGCTTCTGGTGGTGTTCGAATGGAATGGGTGAGAATTCAGTATGACATGCTACCAAAATACTGTAAGGAGTGTAAAATACAAGGACATGATGAAATTGAATGTTGGTGTTTGCACCCCGAGCTTATTGAGAATCGAAGTAGAAAGAAAAGGAATGATCTTGGTGAGTTGAACAACTGGAATACTGCTGCTGATGAACAAGAAAACACCAAAACTCACACTACCCCTTTAATGATTCTCACGAGTGGAAAAGTAGTCGGGAACGTAGATGAACAGTGGAAGGAAGTTCGGGATAATCAGAGAACCAACAAAAATAACAAAACTCAGGTACAAGGACAAACTGGCAATGCAATCGTGCCAGTGGATGTTGGTATACAGCAGGTGCACAATAACTTTGCACTGGTGGAGGTCGAAGAAGATTAGACAAACAAGGTTCAAACAAGGAATAAATTTGCAGTATTAGAGGAGGAACAAAGTGATATAAACGAGAACAACCAACTAGTTTTGGTGGGGGAAAACCAGTCTTCAGTTCTAAAGATAGTCCTACTCCTTCTGGGATTCAGTCCACAATCGACTGGGTTCATAGAAGGTTTGGGACTAGTAAAAAGGAGCTAATAAAACTCAATGTGACCACAAACCAATCCTGTCATGCGATTCCATCTCAAACATTTAAAGATTCTGGGCAGATTGAAGATCTTGATGAGGTAAAGTCTACAAAGGTCTTATGGAGTGATGCAGTTGAGGTTAAGGATGATCAGCTAGGGAAAACAAAGACAACAGAAGACAAGGTGATAAGGACAACAAGCCAAGCTCACATGGCGACAGGCTGACGACGCCAGGCCTAAAGCCAGGCTCACCTAGTAATAGGTTGGCGACGCCAGGCCTAAAGCCAGGCTCACCTAGCAACGACGCCAGGCCTAAAGCCAGGCTCACCTGGCAATAAGCTGGCGATGCCAGGCCTAAATCCAGGCTCCCCGGGCATTACGCTGGCAACGCCAGGCCTAAAGCCAAGCTCCCCAGGCATTAGTCTGGCGACGTCGGGCATAAAGCCAGGCTCCCCAGGCATTAGGTTGGCGATGCTAGGACTAAAGCCAGGTTCACCTGATAGGCAGCTACAGTAAACCCCAACCTAAGTGCTACTGGAGAGATTTTGGCCTATGTAGATAGTGTTCCAGCGTATGTCTATGAGCTACAACTCAAGGAGTATGAACAGGCTGATGAGCGGGAAATTGTTCCAAGAGCATTTGGGGATATAGAGGAAGTGCCTATGGAATCTGGCACTAATCAAACTATGCAACTACATCTTAATGTTCCAATTAAGACTCCTCTACAATATTTACATGATTTAGCTACACACAATGTGACACCAATTGATGATGACTTATTGAGACAAAATCCAATGGAGGATGAAGGAGATGATGAATCAACTGCAGAAAACTTCAAACAAGTGGCTAGGGAGAATCAGAGTAAAGATCCACCACAACCTTCAAGAATAATGCCAGGAGGGCAGCTTCTCTATCTAAATGATGATGAGCAAAACATTAATATGGAACATAAGGTCTGTGAATACACAACAGGCCTTTCCTAGGGTGATCAACATGAATAGGGAGCATAATTTTTATGTAGTTGCATTGATGGAGCCTTTTCAAAAGAAGGGACTCATTGATAGATATAAAAGGAGGTTGAATATGGAGACTGCTTATACAAATATTAATGGGCAAATATGGTTGTTTTTTTATGCAGCGGTGGAATGGGAATTAGTGGAGGATAATGAGCAATAGGTGACTGTGAGAGTGTTTCACCATGACCTGGGGCAGCACATGATGATGACATTTGTTTATGCAAAATGTTCAGCAATTGAGAGGTTGGATTTGTTGGATCACTTGTATTATTTAGCAAGTGATATGGAATTACCATGGTTAGTAGGAGGGGATTTCAATGTGATATTGCACGAAGACGAGAAAATAGGGGGACTTCCAGTACACCCTCCTGAATATGAGGATTTTGCATTTTGTGTAAACTCTTGTGGTTTGTTTGAGCAAGGGTACAAAGGGAGTCCATTCACATGGTGGAATGAGAGATCCAATGCTGAGTGTATATTCAAGAGATTGGATAGGATTTTTGTGAATTTTCCATTTCAGAACATGTTGCCAACTATTGAAGTTGAGCATCTAATCAGAACTGGATCAGATCATGCACCATTGCTAATGACATGTGGGGTGCAGACAACCAATTTTGTCAAGCCTTTCAGATTCTTGAACTTTTGGACAAAGCATGCTACATTTATGGATGTGGTGAGGCAGAATTGGGAAGCTAATTTCATAGGGGATCCGTTTTTGATGTTCAAGCAGAATATCAAGAGGGTGAAGGCAACACTCTCAAAATGGAGTAGGGAAATATTTGGTGATATCTTCAAGCAATTGGCTATTTTGGAGGACATTGTTAGGGTAAATGAGATGTTGTTTGAAGAAGAGCCTACAACTGAGAATAGGATTGTGCTTCAAAAGGCTTAATATGAATTGAAGAAATACTTGAGTATTGAGGAGCAGTATTGGAAGCAAAAAGCTGGGATGTCTTGATTTGCTGAAAGAGATAGGAATACAAGTTTCTTTCACAATCATGTCAGTGTCAAAAGAAAGAAATTACAACTAAAGAGGATCAAACGTGGCAGTGGGGTATGGATTGAAGACCAGGAGCAATTTGCTACAGCTGCAGTGGACTTCTATCAAAAACAGCTCACAAATGAAGGTGATGCTTCTGAATTTTCCTTGCTCAATGATGTACCTTCAATGGTCACTATGGATTAGAATTTGGAACTTAGCAAATTGCCAACAATTGACGCAGTAAGGACAACAGTTTTTGAGCTTAGTGGGGAGAGTGCTAGTGGCCCTGATGGACTCACTGGCTTGTTTTATCAAACATGCTGGGATGTTAATGGTGCTGATATACACAACATGGTGCTACACTTCTATGGAGGAGCTGCATTGCCTAAATCTATCACTCATACCAATCTAGTGTTGCTGCCCAAGAAACCTAGAGTTGAGACCTTCTCTGACTTAAGACCTATTAGTTTGAGCAACTTCATTAACAAGGTTTTGTCTAGGGTGTTACATGACAAATTGGAGAGATTTTTGCCATCTCTAATAGCTCCTAATCAATCCGGATTTGTAAAGGGTAGGAGTATATTTGAGAACATCTTATTGACTCAAGAAATTGTCACAGACATAAGGTTAAGGGGAAAGCCAGCTAATGTGGTAATCAAGCTTGATATGGCTAAGGCATATGATAGGGTTTCATGGAAGTACTTATTGCATGTGCTAAGGAAAATGGGATTTTCGGAATACTTCATCAACATGGTGTGGAACTTGATGTCAAATAACTGGTATTCAGTATTGGTGAATGGGCAGTCCTCAGGGTTCTTTAAGTCGACAAGGGGTGTGAAACAAGGGGATCCCCTATCTCTAGCATTGTTCATTCTGTCAGCTAAGGTACTTTCCATGTCGTTGAATAAGCTCTTTGAAGACAAGTCATTTGTGGGATTTGGAATGCCTAAGTGGTCTGATCCTTTAAACCACTTGGCGTATGCTGATGATACGATAATCTTTGCATCTGTTCATCCTCCCTCTTTGAGCAAGATTATGGCAGTATTGTGGAACTATGAGAAGATATCAGGTCAGATGATCAACAAAGATAAGAGTTACATGCATTCAAAGGCTGCTAATAGATTGTTTCAGGCAGTTGGAGCTATTATAGGATTTGCAAGAGGTATATTCCCCTTCACATATCTAGGGTGTTCCTATGTTTTACACTAGAAGGAAGAAGGACTATTATGAGGATCTTATCAAGAAGGTGAAGGCTAAATTGCATTCATGGAAAGGAAAGTTGTTGTCATTTGGAGGAAAGGCAACACTCGTCTCTAGTGTGTTGCAAAGTATGCCAGTTCACATGTTATCAGTCCTTGATCCACCAAACAGCATCCTAGGGCATCTACATAATACTTTTGCTAGGTTCTTTTGGAGCACAAAGGAAGAAGGGAGAAGCAGACACTGGGCTTCATGGCAAAATCTTTGCCTTCCTAAAGAGGAAGTGGGGCTAGGTTTTAGGTCCTTAAATAATGTCTCAAAGGCACTATTTGCTAAACTATGGTGGAGGTTTAGGACCACAAAATCTTTGTGGTCTAATTTCATGTGGAATAAGTATTGCAAGAAGGAGCTACCAACAGTGGTGCATTTTAGGGGAGGGTCTCATGTTTGGAGACAAATACTGAATGCTAGGGAAGAAGTAGAACATGAGATCGTATGTGAATTGAAGAGTGGAACAACTAATATTTGGCATGAAAATTGGACTGGATTGGGTGCACTTTATCACATATTACCTGAAGACTTTCCAATAATTGAAGGTCTTCAGGAGGTGCCAGAACTGTGGCAAGGGGAAGCATGGGATGATCAGCTGCTAGATCAAACTTTCAATGAGGAAATTGCAGAACATATAAGGCTAAATGTGAACTATGAAGGCAGTGAGGGATATTGGGATAGGCCATACTGGATGCCAACTCCTTCAGGCAAGTTTAGTGTTAGCAGTGCTTGGCAAATATTAAGGTATAGGGCTGATCCTAATCAGGAATTCAAGTTAATGTGGATTAAAGGTTTGCCATTCAAGATATCCTTCTTTTTGTGGAGATTGTGGAGGCAGAAAATAGCCACTGATGACATGTGTAGGAGGCAAGGGCAAATGGTAATGTCTAGGTGTTGGTGTTATCAGCAGCCCCAAAAGAGGAATCCATTGAGCATATATTTGTCACAAGTCCTACTGCCTCTAAGGTATGGAACTTGTTCATGGGGGCTGCTGGAATTTCTGTGCAATTGATTCAATTGAAGCAGATTATAAGGCATTGGTGGTATGCTCAGTGTTGTCCAAAATTAAAGCCACTATTTCAAGAAGTACCAGCTATCATCACTTGGGAGCTTTGGAAGAGAAGAAATACAGGTAAACATCGTGGTTCAATGTCCACAAATAGGGTGATTCATAAGATAAATAGGACATTGTATCAACTGGCAAGGGTGAGGTATGCTTGGATCCCTAATATTCTATTGTTATGGCCAGACATGATTCAATACTTTGAAGAATATAAACCTATATTAATCACTACAAGAGTAACATGGCTGCTTCCTTTTCATGATTGGTACAAATGTAATACAGATGGAGCTTCAAAGGGCAATCTTGGACCTAGCTCCCTAGGCTTTTGTGTGAGGGATGATGAAGGAGATGTGGTGTACGCTAGGGCAGTAGACCTGGGAGTGACAACTAATGTGGTGGATGAAGTTAAGGCTATTCTTCAAGGGTTGGAATATTGTGTGGAGCATGATCTTCACCCTCTCATACTGAAGACTGATTCATTGGTGATGAAGAAGGCGATAGAAGGGGAATGGGATCCTCCTTGGGTAATTGCATAGGATGTGAAGAAAATTATAGAGATGAAGGACAACTTCAATGTGATCTTTCAACATGAGTTCAGAGAAGGCAACTCAGTGGCGAATTTTATAGCTAACATTGTATTCTCTTTTGCAGGTACATCTGAGTTTCATTCATCCTCTGAACTGCCTAGTTCAGGGAGGAGGTTGATCAATCTAGACAAATCTCAATCACCTAACCTTAGGGTTAGGATAGCATAGACAAGAACCCCAGACTGATGGCTTCACAGGATTGGACTCTGCACAAACTGATATGTCCAAATGCTAAGGAAAATACTGAACCCATCATATTGTATTTTTGGAGATTGTTGAATCATTTATCAGTGGTATTAGCATGCTTTCATGCTCAATCTGAGTATGGTTTAGCAATGTTTAGAATGATGTCTACATTAAAGGTTCTAGTAGGGAAGGATCTGAGCTTACAAGATCACAAAAAGGCACAATTTCAAAGGCTGTCCTTTGCGTTGCAAAGCCTGCCTAAAGCCAGCTCATGCCTGGCTTTTGCCTTGTAAAGCCTGGCTAAATCTAGCTCATGCCTGGCTTTTGCCTTGTAAAGCGTATCTAAAGCTAGCTCAAGCCTAGCCTTTGCCCTGCAAAGCCTGCCTAAAGCCAACTCAAGCCTGGCATTTGCCTTGCAAAGCCTGCCTAAAGCCAGCTCATACCTGGCCTTTGTCTTGCAAAGCCTGCCTAAAGCCAGGCTCCTCTTCTACACATTAATCTTAATGAGTGAGCACATGATTAATACTTGAACAAAATCAGTCCACTGCATATGGAGATCATATAGTAGCTACACTTGGAAGACTATGCTGGCTTCAACTCTGTGGTGGAGATGTTTGGAATTCTTTTTAGCCTATGGACAATATACCTTGGCGCCTGGTGAGAGCTTGATAGGTGCTGCTTGGTATTTTTCAATGACAATTAGATTCACATAGACTAATAGGAGAAGGAAGCATTCAACTTATCATGTCGTAATATCTAGTAGCTTTATGCAACTTCTATTTTGGTTTGGACATCTTGTAAGCTTTGGACCCATTTTGAAATTTTATTTATATATTAGCCACTAGGCAAGTGCTGCCGAGTGGTATAGTTACATAAAAAAAACAAAAAAAAACTAATAAGTACCTACTTAACTTCCCATTTTTAGCATCATCGAAAAACAAAGCATTAGTAGAATCAAAAGAGAGAATTGTAATAATGTAAAACTCATGGCCACTAGAGCTATACTGCATAAATTACTAGGTCAACAACTCAAAAGTTTAATCTAATTAATTATTCCGATGTGATTGCACAAGTAGTAGCTAAATCAAGGAAAGTTTATTGACTTAGTAATGTACCACATTAAGCCAAAGGGACCAAACCAAAAGACGGTTGAACAAACCCGTCAAACTGCCAACAACACCAAACAAAAACAAAACAATACACCAAAAACAAACTGGTTATAGAAGGGACAACGCTAGGACTGACTAAGGCTAGACTAGAAAACCTAAGAGGACTAAAGACCATGTTCTTTGCTGGAAGAGGATTCTACACGAATAAGCCCCAGAAGCTTGTTAAACCGAGCGACAGAGGCCTCTTGCTGTTTCTACATCTCCTCCTTCAGCCTCATATTTTCATCCTTTAAGGAGGCAATTTCCTCTTTCATCTTCTTCTTTTCCTCATTAGTAGCAGTCAATTCTTCCAAAAGGTTTGTAACCATGATTTTTCTTTTAGTGCCTGGTGGTCGTGCAACACAGTCACATTCCTTTAAGGTCTCCTCAGCAAGCGTATATTTTTTAGGACTTCTCAAAGGAACCTCAAAATGCTCAAATATCCTAGTCAACAAGAACCTATATGGAAGAGCAGGAGTGCGTTTTTCATGATCAGATGCCCTTTCCACGTGCTTGATCATCAGTGAAGGCAGATTAATTTGTCTATTCTTATTTAGTATTTCCATCACTGCCAGGTTGAGGTAGCAATCACTTGTTCACAAACTCGAATAAAAGCTTGTAAACAGGCTCCATCTCCCCCTTACTTACTTTTCTTGCAGTCAACTTTGCCCTTTTCTGTGTACTTAGAAGCCAAGTACAAAACATCTTCTTTTTCTCTCAGTTCGGGCCACTCATGCCTCACATAGGTGTCAAAACCTTCCACTGGTACATTTAGTATCTCTGCTAGCAACTTTGCATCAAGAATCACGTTCACTCCCCTTACCTCAGAACTCACTGTACCATCCTCTAACACCTTGAAGTTCTTATAAAAATGAAGCATTGATTCACTATACATGATTGAGAGTGGGTACAAAAACAAATGTGTCCATCTGTGATTCTCAATTTTCTCCAAAAACTCCTTCATGCCAACCATGTTCATAGTAGCAGGGTCAATTACCCGACCCTTTACCATGATAAGCACTGCAAACCACTACGTTCTTCCTATAATGAAAATTTACCTTTGAGTTTTCTTCCCACATTTGGAACTGGTTCCCTTCACTTTATACTCAGAAACTGCTAAATTCCTTTTTCTCGAAGACCTCTTCCTAGGTGTGGCTAATGATGATTCAGTCTTTTTCTTTCCTTTTCTTTAAAGATGGACTTACTCCCCTTCCTCTTCTTATTTATCCTCTTCCTCACTCACCAAATCAACTTCCTCCATATCAAACTTATCTACTAGCCTGAACTTTTGTCTATCTTTCTTCTTTTTCGTACTTTATTCCAAGACATTCTCAAGTATAGCCTTACTTTTCCCTCTAGCATTTGAAGTTATACCCCTAAGAGTAGCAAACCCTTGAGGCAACACAACCTTCTTTGCTACATCTTTCACTTTTCCAGAGGTGCTTGTTGCCTCACTTTGTCTCTTTTCCCCCATTCTAGCAATCAGAATTTCTAGTGCTTCATTATCACTACTGGCGCTACTTTCTTTTGTCACTTTTTCCTCTCTTACCTTTTCTCTTTATTCCTTAGTGTCAGTCCAGTCAAAGGATTTAGAATTTTCTGGATTAATGTTTAGAGAACCAGGTTATTGAACCTGATCACCATCTTGCCTATAAATTTCTAAGGCACCTTCTTCTTTACCAAGTAGCCCTCACAAACAACAGAATGACCTGGTTGTTGTCGAGGTACCTTTGGTGCTTCTACTCCAACCCTAGTACTCTTCTCCATCAATTATTCCCCGAGGTTTGTCACGGTATCTAAAGAATCCCTACCTACATCATTAGTGCCTCTCTTATTCTCCTTCTCTTCTGACTGCTCATATACTACTTCTACTTCAGCCTGAGTCTCAATGTTTACTGCCTCACTCTCATTTTCCTTTCCTCCCACCACTTCATTTCCCCCCTGAATCACTGGCTCCATAACAACATTTACTTTTACTTGCTCAGTGCTATCATCATTCACCTGTTCAACGGCTCCTTCCCTCTTAATTTGTGACTCCGCTACTGCTAAATTTTAACCCTCAAAATTTTCACGTTCTTCTTCGTTAGGGTAGTCAACTAAACCAATGAAGGCATTTAGGGTCTTTTGTGAAAGAGATTTGATCTTGGACAGACTCGATTGAAGTGGGTATAAACGGGGATGTATTAGTGACAGATGTGGTGTTTGGTTCAAAAATATTAGAAGTAACTTGGTGAGTTCCACATTGATAGGCGTTGAAGACTTTTAACAGAATTGAAGAGTTAGAGTTTCAATTTTCACTTGGATTTTATGAGCAATATAATCGAATGAGAGAGAATAGGCATGGGAGGGGTTTTATAAGGGTGTGATTTGACAATTTTTCGGCTTTAATCAGTCACACAAATTGATCCTAATCCTATTCTGAGAGGGAGAGAGGGTAACTATCAGATTTTAAAATTTAAAAAGGCGATAATGGATTTAATTGTGCGATAGAGACGTATTATGGGGATTTTAAGAAATAGGTCCTAATTTCATCTAGACTAAACTAGTCATGATTACTTTAGGACTAACAAATTTTTATTTTGAAAACCATTTAATTTCAAGAGTTAAAAGGAGTTATAGCCATGGGATATGAGCGATTTGAGTGGGAACCTGATTTTTAGTGACATGTTAGTTTAACAGTTAAGCACAACTATCAATAAAAAGGGTGTACATACTTGGGCATCACACAATCAGGTTCTTTGACCGGTTTCCTCAATGTGCCTTAAAGAAACTTTTTTTAAGTGAGGATTTCATCATCAAATTAAATACATGAGCCCTTGACACAGTACCATGTGTGCATATCTGTTATAATATACGAGTGAGTTAGACATATTTCTCACTTGGATTCACTAATTTGCTAGCAGAATTCCTTAGAGATATGACCATTCTTTACATTATTTGTCAAAAAGTGATATCTCATATCAATGTGTTTGGTTCTCTTGTGCGAACTGGGGTCTTTACCATGTTCATTGCACTTGTGTTATCACAAATATGAAAACCTGTTCAATCACTACTCCATAGTCCTCTAGTTATTTCTTAATCCATAATAGCTAAGCACAACATGAAGAAGCAACTACATACTCAGCTTCTGGAGTTGATAAATCTACAGAATTTTGTTTCTTTGAGACCCATGAGACCAAGCATGACCCCAGGAAGTGAGCCATTCCTGATGTGCTCTTCCTATACATCAAATATCTCGCATAGTCAGTATCTACGCACCCAATCAACTTAAATGAGTCTTCACGCGGATACCAAAGAACCAGGTTTTGAGTAACTTAAGATATCTCAAGATCCTTCTGATAGCCTTCAAGTGCGACTCCTTAGGATTGGAATGGAATCTTGCGCACAACCCTACACTACACATAGTTTGAATAAGTGATTCTCTGATAATGAGCAAGAAATATCCGTCTTTCTGCTAAACAGAATGGATTAAACTCATAATTCATTAGATGATTTTTAAGAATGTCAACTAAGTATCATAAGTAAATTTCTCTCGGTTGTTAAATCATTTGATTACTAGATTCATTCTTTGATAAATGATCACTATGAGTCAAACTCAATAGAATTTGATCAATCCTATTTTTTGTCGTTAAGGTGGAGAACTGAACCAATAATTCTCTTTCTTCTTCATCAATCTCTGGCCTGATTGGAGTTAGGTAGAGAAAAGACTTAATCATACCTCTATACTACTTTTCATCAATGGAGGAACCAGGTTCATCCATATTCAACCTAGTTGCCGTAGCGATTGAAGTATCAATTGTCTTTGTATTTTACATATATATATATATATATATATATATATAGCAAACCTTTTGAGTAACTCCTTGATGTACTTCTGTTGATGTATCATAGTTCCTTTAGCAGTCTGCTTAACTTGAAGCCCCAAGAAGAAATTTAATTTTTCCATCATGCTCATGTCAATTTCACTGCCCATAATCTTAGCGAACTTATTGTATAAGGCTTCATTTGTGGCTCCAAAAATGATGTCATCAACATATATTTGAACAATCATCAGGTTTTTGTCACTCCTTAGTAGGAACAGAGTGTTGTCAACTTTATCGCTAGAGAACCCGTTCTTTGTGAGAAATTTTGATAACCTTTCATACCATACCCTTGGAGCCTGCTTTAAACCATACAATATGTCCAATTTGTACACATAATCTAGGAACTCATGACTCTCAAATACTGAAGGCTGGCACATAAACACTTCCTCTTTCAAATACTCATTTAGAAAGGCACTCTTCACATTTGATATAATTTGAAACATATATAGGATTCAAAGGCAATGAGCATTCGAATTTACTCCATTCTTACAACTGGAGCAAACATCTCATCATAATCAATGACTTCTTATTGATTGTATCCTTGCACAACTAATCTTTTTTGTATTTGGTAATATTTCCTTAATCATCCATTTTATTCCGATACATCCATCTAGTTCCAATGACTGTTTTGTCTTTTGGGCTAGGAACCTGGTGCCATGCCTTATTCTTTCTAACTGATTGGGTTCCTCTTGCATAGATACTATCTAGTCTATATCTTCAAATACGTTTTTAATATTCTTAGGCTCAACCATAGATATGTACGCTGTGAATGCAATCATATTTCTAAATTATATCTTGTCACCATCCCATAGTCAACTACATTAGGACATTGGTGAGTGGATGCAAATTTTGATGCTTCCAGGACCTTGCTTGATAACCCTTACTGCCATTGTTTTCTTCATGTTCAGTAATGGAACTAAGTGCATCAAATTCTACCTGATTTTCTTGTTCTGTTCCCCCTATTTGTGGTACATCTCGCTCAGCTTCTAGAAGACTTGGTTCTTGTTTCTACTCTACAATTACCTCTAGAAGTCATTGGTTAAAGTACGGG
>AWOL01S0026187.1:199215-233771 GCA_000715115.1 Nicotiana otophora | reverse complement strand
GGGGGGGTTGTCGAATTTTCTTTTTATATCCTAAGTAGTTGACTAGTATACCAATTAGCCGACTAAAAATAAAAACAGAATATAACTAAAGGCAGAATTAAAGTGCAGGAATTAAAGACACCCAAAATTTTTATACTGGTTTAGATTCAATGTGAATCATACTCCAGTCCCCTTGGATTTCAAGGGTGTTCTCTCTTCAACGCTCCTTAAATAATTTTGTAAGATCGTGTTGATGTGCCCTCCGAACACCATACGTTTGTAATATTTTTGATATAATGCCTCACCAATATTTTTCTCTCTTTCTTTTCTCTACTGATTACACAGTAAACTTCACATAGATTACAATACTTGTTTAGAGTATAATAAAGAGTACGAAGTTAGTTTGATCAAAGTATATGCGCTTCTGACTGGTACAAATATATATATACTTCGTAAGGTCTTCTTGACTCTTGATTGATGTGAATCTTGAGAGATTACACACCCAAGGGAGTTGATCCTTGAAAGGAATTGTAGAGTGATTCTTTTCAAGAATAAAGGTGGAGCTTCCATTAATTTTCCTTGACTTGTGGTCTTGATAGACTTTTCCTCTGCTGAGCAGATCTTCCTTTTAATCAAGCAATCATAATTAGATCCCTTGATTCTGGGAGTTAACCGTCTTCCTTTGATAGATTAATCTTCAGTGCATATTTTCACAATCTTGACTTCCTCTAATTTGGATCCTTCCTATAATAATTTTCGTCAATCTGTTGTCATATCTTTGATTGTGTTTTCCTTCGAATTTCCACTACTCCTTACTTTCTCATCTCTTGAAGCTATTTTTTGATAGTCATCTTTTCCTTTGCTTCTGGATTATTTCTGCTCACAAAAGATGTGTTATTTTGTATTATTATAATAAATGTAGATCTAACAATCTCCCCCCGTTTGAGGATGACAAAATAACAGTATAATAACACCAGTTTACTTCCCTGTATATTAGTTGACTCTTCGTTTGTTGTTGTCGACTCCTCCTCAATTGAGTATTAGTGTATCTTAATACAATGTTCGGTTCTCCTATAAGTTGTTGTTGTCGACTCCCCGTCAATTAGGCATCCTACATGTAATTTGTTGTAGTAGAACCCCCTCAATTCGGCATCCTGTAATTTACCTGCAAGTTCCTGGAGACAAAACAACTACAAGGAAATATAAGTAAAAACATTCTACTTTTATCGACCTTTGGCATCAGCAAAAAGTTATAATAATGCAAAATAGTTTAGCAGTCTATAGCTAACTAATTAAGCATGCAGGAGAAAAGGCAAGTGATTGTCTTAATAGTACAACCCATGACTGAATCATCAGTCCCAAAAGAAGCAAAAAAAAATGTTTTAAACAACTATGCATCAACGACACAAAAAGTAGGTAAGAGTATTGCAGATAGCCTCCTTGAGGCTTTCAAAACTTGCGTTGACTATGACTGATATCCCATCGATCCTGTCGTGCACCTCCTTAAAAGCCTTTATTGCATTCTCTGCTGTCTTGACAATCTACACTCTTATCTTGGATACATCAGAGCCTATCTCTTTTGACACTACATGGACATCTTCAGTTGTACTTTGCATAGAGGTTAAAGAGTCCTTGATGACATCCAATTTGTCATTGATGGAGCCTAGCTTATCCAAGAGATCAAGGTCACATACACTGGGGAGATACACAGAGGCTTTGGCTTTTGAGTCTATTAGAAAATTCCTGGCTTCACCATCTTGCTTCTTTACCCAAGTTCCTTTCACAACAGTGTATCCTATGCTAGCGATTGCTCTGGAGTTATATGACCTAGTGATAATGACATAGGGATAGTTAGGAAGGGATATGTTATGATCTTCTAACAGATGAGTAATGACCATACCATAGGGAAGACTCGTAAGATCATTAACACTCTCTATCATGAAATTGATGACCCAAGAGGGTAGTTTGACCTTATGCTTAGTTAGAAGAGAGTAAACAAGGAAGGTATCACGTTGGGAGGAGGTAGATAAGGATATTGTTCTTAGGAGAAGAGTGGTTGCCACAATGTGTGCTAGAACACGGGTTTCAAAATAAACATCACTCGGTCCTAATTGACTGGGAATGGACTCAGAGGGTGATTCAACTATACACCTTTTTGATTGATCAGAACACTTGCACTGAAATATAGAATCAAACAAAGTACAATCCAACACAATGTGTTTGCCAAGAATTAAGGACTCTAACTTGTCAGGTTTGGTAGAACAATGGTTAGTATATAATATTTTAACAAGAGATTCATATACCTTTGGAGGAGACAGACAAAGAAAGTTTTTCCACCCCTGGAAGTCGAAGAGTTCCTTGACCTTTCAGTTGTGGCTCTCCATGTTGTTTAGATCAATGTCTCTGCCATGGTCTATAGGTTTGTCTTTGAAGGCTATAAAGGCGTCCCTTTTAGGTGTGTCCCATAAATTGATGTCTGAATCTACAGAGCTTGAGAGGCCAGCTTTGGGCTTTTTGGGTGTGAAAGACTCAGGGACATTTTCAATAGGCTACTTCCCTAGGGCTTTTTCATTGATGCTACGTGCATTATCAAAGAGTTCCTGAGAAGAGGCAAAATCTTCAAAGTGGTCTGATCCTAGATTAACTAGTTCAGGGGGGTTGAGACGAGGGTGTTTCTCTGGAGTGAGTGCTTTTGCGGGTTGGGGTAGAAGGGTTTTTGGGATTTTTCACCATTGTAGGGTTGAGACAGGGGTTTGGAGATACAAACAATGTGAAGGAATTAAGAGGATGAAACTAGACTTAAAAGGAGTAAACATTGATGGTTGAGTACAAAGGAAAGGGTGTTAGTGATATGACGTGATGATTGAATACTCTCTGAAAAGGTATTGAAAAGGCGTGAAAGGAAAAGTAAGAGACACATAATTAATGCTACTTATACAAATAAGGAAACATGCAGATCAAGAGATGGTAAAATAAAGAATTACCACAAAGGTCCTAAAACTTTGAATTAATAGGAATAATGCCAAGAGAGTCTTGTAATGCATAAAATCTATCCTCAAGTAGGGGTTTTATAAAAATATCCGCCAATTGATCAATAGTGATCACAAACAATAATTCTATGTTTTCTTTAAGGACATGGTCTCTAATAAAATGATGCTTTATATCTATATGCTTGGCCATAGAATGATGCACATGATTTTCAAAAGACATATAGCACTAGAATTATCACAAAATATTTGAATAGGTTTAAAGAATAATTCATAGTCACCCAATTGATGCGTCATCTTGAGTAATTGAGCACAACATTGTTCAATGGAAATATACTTTGCCTCAGTTGTAGAAAGAGCTATTGATCCATGTTTTTTATTGTTCCAAGAAATTAGTGCCTTTCCTAGTAATTGACTGTTCCACTTGTACTGCTACTGTCTTCTTTGTGACATGCATGATCAACATGTGAAACTTTTTCAAGTTTAAAATTGTTAGAACATGGATATCATAGTCCATAAGAGGTGGTTCCGATAAGATAGCAAATTACTCACTTTACTGGAGTTAAGTGTGACTCCTTAGAAGCTTATAAAAACCTGGCACATTTACAAATGCTGAACATGATATCTGGTCGACTAGTAGTTAGGTATAGTAAAGATCCAATCATTCCACAATACTTAGTTTTGTCCACCGAATTTTCCTTCTCATCCTTATCTAGATTTTTCAAGGGACTCATAGGAGTTCCAATTGCTTTGGCACTACTCATTCCAAACTTTTGAATTATCTCCTTTGTATACTTGGTCTAGAAGATGAATATGCCATTTTCTAATTGCTGAATTTTGAGTCCACGGAAATATGTGAGTTCTCCCATCATACTCATTTCGAACTCACCCTGCTTAAGATTGGAGAAATATTTGCACAAAAGAAGATTAGTGCTGCCAAAAATAATATCATTTATTTAGATCTGAATAATGAGATTACCTTCAGTGGATCTCTTGATGAATAAAGTAGTATCTTCCTTACCTCTGGTAAACCCATTATCAGTTAAGAAGGAGCTCAGTCTTTCATACCAAGCTCGAGGTACTTGTTTGAGTCCATAAAGAGCTTGAGTCAACTTATACACATGATAAGGAAATTATGAGTTTTCAAATCCAGAAGGTTATTTTACATATACCTCACCGTCAATACAACCATTTAAAATGACATTTTTGACATCCATTTGACATAGTTTAAAACCTTTAAAAGATGCATAGGCAAGTAATATGCGAATTGATTTTAACCGTGCTACCAAAGCAAAAGTTTCATCATAGTCGACTCCTTCCTGCTGTGAGTAGCCTTGAGCTACTAATCTGGCTTTGTTTCTAACTAATTTTCCATCATCATTTAATTTGTTTCTGAATGCCCATTTGGTTCCAACCACTATAGTATTTGCTGGCTTAGGCACTAGTTCCCAGACTTGATTCTTATCGAATTGATCAAGTTCATCTTGCATAGCTTGTATCCATCTGGAGTCTTTTAAGGCTTCATCAATCTTCTTTGGTTTGATTTGAGATATGAGTGCAATGTTAGCCTTTTTCTTGAGAGCTCCCATGGTTTTCATTCCTTCGTTTGGATCTCCAATGATAAACTTCTGTGGATATTCTGGTTCACTTCTCTATTCATTTGGTTGTGTTTCAACTACTGGAGTAGTCGACTCCTTCTTTGATTCAATATGATTACTAACAGGTTCACTAGTCGACTTTGTGAATTAATCTGTACTATCAGTCGACTTCTGTGACTTGTTTGTCTGTGATGCTTCTTGACTAATATCTTCATCACCTACAATGATTCCTTTCTTGGCCATATGTTATTGTCATCAAATATAACACGTATTGATTCTTCTACAGATAAAGTACGTTTGTTATAAACTCTAAAGGATCTACTGTTAATAGAATAACTGAGAAAATACCTTCATCACTCCTTGGATCAAACTTTTCAAGGTTGTCCTTACCATTGTGTGAATGAAGCATTTGCTTTCGAACGGGTGAAAGTAGCCTATTGGGACTTTTACCTTTCCATAATTCATATGGATTCTTCTTTAGAATAGGTCTTATGAGACATTTGTTGAGGATGTGACATACTGTGCTGCCTGCTTCTTTCCAAAAGTGATTTGGCAATGAATGTTCTAATATCATTGTTCTGGCCATATCTTGCAGAGCTCTATTCTTGCGTTCAACTACTCCATTCTGTTGAGGTGATCTTAGGGCTGAGCAATTGTGAGTATATCCTTGATCGTTACAGAATTCTTCAAAGGCTCTACTTTCAAATTCACCTCCATGGCCGCTTTGTATGGTTGAGATGAGATATCCTTTTTCTCTTTCAATTCTTTTGCAGAATATCTCAAACAATTTTAAGGCTTTATCTTTATGAGATAGGAAAATCACCCATGTAAAACGTGAGTAATTATAAACAATAACAAAGGCATATTGTTTACCTCGAGTGCTAGCAGTTCTAGTAGGTCCAAAAAACTCCATGTATTGTAATTGTAGGGGCTTGGTTGTGGACACAATGTCTTCTTCTTTTAAAGAGTTTCTTGTTTGTTTGCCAAGTTGGCATGCATCACATGATTTTACCTATCTCATCTTCAATTGCACAACCCGTTTTCTTAAATTTGACTTCATATCTAGAAACACATAGTTAACTTATGCTCATGAGATTATAGTTGAGTCTGTCCACAAGGTATACTTTTGTAATGTAACGACCCGGCCGGTCGTTTTGAGTATTATAATCCCGTTCCTCCCATTTACTACTCAATTTAAGCTTTACAATTGTTTTATGACTTACCGGGTTAGTTGGTTTGGGTCCGAAAGGAATTCAGAGTGAAATGAGACACTTAGTCTCATAATCAAAAATTTAAGTTAGAAAAGTTGACTGGATGTGGACTTATATGTAAATGACCTCAAATTTAAATTTTGATGATTCCAATAGTTCCGTATGGTGATTTTGGACTTCGAAGCATGTCCGGAAAAGTATTTTGGAAGTCCGTAGTTAAAATAGAAATTTAAGTTTGGAAGTTTGATTGGGGAGTTGACTTATTGATATCGGGGTCAGAATTTAGTTCTGAAAATTTTCATAGCTCCATTATGTTATTTATGACTTGTGTGCAAAATTTGAGGTCAATCGAACTTGATTTGATAGATTTCGGCATCGAATGTAGAAGTTGGAAATTCTTAAATTTCATTAAGCTTGAATTGGGGCGTGATTCGTGGTTTTAGCGTCGTTTTATGTGATTTGAGGTTTCAAATAAGTTCGTATAATGTTTTAGGACTTGTTGGTGCATTTAGTTGAGGTCTCGAGGGCCTCGGGTGAGTTTCAGATGGTTAACGGATTAAACGTTGGACTAAAACAGCTGCTGCAATATTTCTTCTGGTGGAAATTCGGGGAGCCCAGAAATCGAGCCTAGGATCGAGGGCCATGATCAAAGGCCAGGATCGAGGGCCATGATCGAAGGCCAGGATCGAGGGCCAGGATCGAGGGTTAGGATCGAGGCCCAGGATCGAAGCCATGATCGAGGCCCATAATCGTGGGTGAGGATCGAGGACCATGATCGAGGACATCATCGAGGGCTAGGAACGAGGGCTGCCTGGATAGAATTATAAAGCAGGGGACTTCGTCCCATTCGCCATTTTTAACAAATTGGAGCTTGAGAAGAGGCAAGTTTTGATAGATTTTCAAGAAAACATATTGGGGTAAGTGATTCTAACTCGGATTTGGTCAATATACACTAATATATCATTGTTTTCACCGTTTAATTAAAGTTTTGAGATTGATATTTGAGAAAATTTTAGAAATCTCATAGAAATGAATTTTTGAGATTTTGGTGTCGATTCGGAGTCGGATTTGAATGAAACTAGTATGGTTGGACTCGTAATTGAATGTGTTGTCAGATTTTATAACTTTTGTCGGGTTCCGAGACATGGACCCCACAGGCGATGTTTTAGCTAAATTTTGGATTTTTATGAAAAATTAACATTTTATTATGGAATTAATTCCAATAAATTTTATTGACTGAATTAAATTATTTGTGTCTAGATTCTAGGCATTTGGAGGCCAATTCATGAGTCAAAGGCTTAGCAGAATAAGAATTTCACTGTTTGAAGTAAGTAACAGTTTTAAATCGGGTCCTGAGGGTACGAAACCCCGAATTTTTGTGTCACGTGATTATTTTGGAGGTGACGCACATGCTAGGTGACGGGCGTGTGAGCGTGCACCGAGGGGATTGTGACTTGGTTCATCCCGTGAAATTATAAAGTTGAATAACTTATTGTTAGTTATATGCTCTCTATGTGTTAAAGATATTTGACTATAAATCATGCTTAGGTTGTGTGATATTACCGTTGGGACCCACAAAGGTCGCGTACTTATTTAATTATTTGATAATTGTTGTCTTATACTCAGTCATGATTTTAACTGCGTATCATACCTCTGTCTTTCTTGATTTGTTTTGTTGATACACTATGTTATCTTTGTTTGGGCTGATCTTTGTGATTTCCGAGAGCCCGAGAGACTAGAGACGTTTATGACTGAGTGAGGCCGAGGGCATGTCGATGAGGTATGGATATTATAGCACGTGAGTTGTCCGTGCAGGATATTATAGCACGTGAGTTATCCGTGCAGCACATAAGTTATCCGTACAGATTATAGCGCTTGGGCTGTAGGAGCCTCTCCGGAGTCTGTACACCCCCAGTGAGCGCGGGTACCCATTGAGTGTGAGTGCTGAGGGATTGGAGCCCAGTGAGTGATTGTTGTCTTGAGAGGCTGTACTTGCCTTTCATTTGTTGTTGCACTTAGTTGCTATCTGTCATTGTTGTGAAATTCTCTGAATGATTTTATATCTGGATTACATGAACTTTAATTGTATAAAACTGATTTGACTTAACTGCTGGAATTGAAAGCATGTCTATTCTTTGCTGGAATTACTAAAAATGTACTATAATTGTGTAGCTTGTCACTATCTTCAGTTCCTTATTTATTATTGTTACTTGCTGAGTTGGTTGTACTCATACTACACCCTGCACTTCGTGCGCAGATCCAGGTGTTCCCGGATATAGCGGGTGTTGATTCTTTCGCACAGTTGATTTTCTGGAGATTTTGAGGTAGCTGCCGTGTTTTCGCAGACCTTTTCCCTTTTTCCCTATCTCCTTGTTTAGTATATTTGGTCTTAGACTATTATAGACTGTATTTTCCCGACTTGTATTCATACTAGATGCTCATGTACTCAGTAACACCAGGTTTAGGGAGTATTTATATTTGTACTCGTGAGATGTCTTCCGCTAAATTTAATCATTCTGTTCTCAAATTTAAAAGATATGGGAGTTTATTGAGATTGTCAGCTTACCTAGTATTGAGATAGGCTCCATCACGACGGGTGAGAGTTTTGGGTCGTGACAAGTTGGTATCAGAGCCTAGGTTACATAGGTCTCACGAGTCATGAGCAGATTTCGTAGAGTCTTGTGGATCGGTACGGAGACGTCTGTACTTATCTGTGAGAGGGTGCAGAACCCTTAGGAAAAATTTCACTTTCTTGTATTCTGTCGTGTGAATTTGCTGATTCCTGAAACTAAATTTTTGCTATTCTATTCTCTCACAGATGGTGAGGACACGTATTACCGGATCGGATGGCCAACCACCAGTGCCACCAGTTAGGGCCGCGAGAGGCTGGGGCCGAGGTAGAGGTCAAGGTATAGCTTGTGCATCAGTTGGAGCAGCACCTATAGTATCACCAGTTGCTCCAGCTGGGGAACAAATTCCAGATACAGTTGAGCTGGAGGGACCAACTCAGGCACCAGTTACACCTATTGTGATTCCAGGCCTTGAGGAGGCTCTGGCCCATATATTGACAGTTTGTACTAGTCTTGCTCAGGTGGTTTTGGCTCAGGCTGCAACTGCCACTTCTCAGGCAGGGGGAGGTACTTATACCCCTGTTGCCCATACTCCAGACCAGGTAAAACCGGGACTTCAGATAACGGGGGCACTACCAGCCCAGCCGGTTGCCGCTGCTCAGGCCCCAGTAGTTCCTGTTATTGCAGATGATGAGCAGAGGATACTTGAGAGATTTGAGAGGCTTCGACCTCCACGATTCAGCGGTACTGAGTCAGAGGATGCTCAGGGTTTTCTGGATAGGTGTCAATGGATGCTTCAGACAACGGGGTATTCTGGAGACTAGTGGGGTCTCGTTCACTACTTTTCAATTTTCTAGGGCTGCCTTCAGATGGTGGGAGGCTTATGAGAGGCGTAGGCCAATCGGTGCAGCAACCCTTACCTGGCAGCGGTTCTCCGGTCCATTCCTGGGGAAGTTCTGCCTTAGTCTCGCAGAGAGGAACTGCGTAGACAGTTCGAGTAGCTTCGTCACGGTGATATGTCCGTGACGCGGTATGAGATGAGATTTTTAGAGTTGGCCCGTAATGTTATTTGGTTGATTCCCACAGACATAGAAAGGATTAGGAGGTTCATAGATGGCCTCACTTTTTAGCTACGATTACTCATGACTAGAGAGAGGGTGTCTAGTGCCACTTTCGATGAGGTGGTCGACATTGCTCGTCAAATTGAGATGGTTCGCAGCGAGGAGCGGGTTGAGAGGGAGGCTAAGATTCCTCGTAGTTCAGGTGATTTCAGCTCCTTTAGGGTTAGTTTTACTGCGGTAAGGGTAGTTCTTTCAGACATGCTCAGGCGCTCGTCCAGTTCATCGTGGTGCATCAGCTAGCCACGGTTCTTACAGTACTCACTCAGGCTAGTCTTCATTCAATGAACTACTAGCACAGAGTTCTCATCATGCCTCGTCCACTCTGGCTTCTACAGGTAATTCCTTGGGTTATCAAGAGCAGTAGTTCCGTCAGAGCAGGGGTTGTTTTGAGTGCGGAGAATTGGGTCATTTCAAGCGAGATTCTCCTATGTTGTTGAGTGGGGCTCTACAACAGAGTTCTCGACCAACGGCACCAGCACCAACAGTTACACCACCCGTTCAGTCAGCTCGGGGTGGAGGTCAGGCAGCTAGGGGTCGCCCAAGAGGGGGAGGCCGATAAGGTGGCGGTCAGGCCCGATTCTATACTTTTCCTGCCAGGCCAGATGTTGTTGCTTCAGATGCAGTGATCACAGGTATTGTTTCAGTGTGCCATAGGGAGGCTTCTATATTATTTGACCCTGGATCCACTTATTCATATATATCATCGTATTTTCTTCATTATCTGTACATGCCCTATGAGTCCTTAGTTTCACCTGTTTGTGTGTCTACACCGGTGGGAGATATTATTACTATGGATCGTGTGTATCGGTTGTGTGTGGTAACTATTGGGGAACTGGAGACTAGAGTTGATCTCTTATTACTCGGTATGGTTGATTTCGATGTAATCCTGGGTATGGATTGGTTGTCTCCATGTCATGGTATTCTGGACTGTCACGCGAAAACCATGACGTTGACGATGTCAGGTTTGCCAAAGGTTCAATGGAGAGGTTCTCTAGATTTTGTTCCTAGCAGGGTAATTTCTTATTTGAAGGTCTAACATATGGTTGGAAAGGGATGTTTGTCATATTTGACCTTTGTGAGAGATGTTGATCTAGATACTCCTATTATTGATTCAGTACCAATCGTGCGAGACTTTCCAGATGTATTTCCTGTAAATCTACCGGGTATGCCACCCGACACGGATATTGATTTCGGTATTGACTTGGTGCGGGACACTCAACCCATTTCTATTCCTCCGTATCGTATGGCACCAGTTGAGTTAAAAGAATTGAAAGAGCAACTTCAGGAACCCCATAAAAAAGGGTTTATTAGTCCTACTGTGTCACCCTAGGGTGCACCGGTTCTGTTTGTGAAAAAGAAAGATGGTACTATACGGATGTGCATTGATTACAGACAACTGAAAAAGTTACAATCAAGAATAAATATCCTTTGCCGCGTATCAATGATTTATTTGACCAGCTTCATGGAGCGAGGGTGTTCTCCAAAATTGATTTGAGATTTGGGTATCACCAGTTTAAAATTCGGAATTCAGATATTCTAAAGACAGCATTCAGAACTCGTTATGGCCACTATGAATTTCTTGTGATGTCTTTTGGGCTAACCAATGGCCCAGCAATATTTATGCACTTGATGAATAGTGTATTCCATCCATATCTTGATTCATTCATCGTAGAATTTATTGATGATATCCCGGTGTACTCACATAGCCAGGAGGAGCATGCACAACACTTAGGTATTGTATTACAAAGATTGATAGATGAGAGACTTTATGCTAAATTCTCTAAGTGTGTGTTCCGGCTTAGTTCGGTGGCATTCTTCGGACACATAGTGTCCAGTGAAGGGATTAAGGTGGATCCGAAGAAAATAGAGGTAGTTGAGAGTTGTCCCAGGCCATCTTCAGTTACCGACATTCGGAGTTTCCTCGGCTTGGCCTGTTATTATCGTCGCTTCGCGGAGGGTTTCTCGTCTATTGCATCACCTATGACTAAATTGACCCAGAAATGTGCTCTATTCAGGTTGTCGGATGAATGTGAAGAGAACTTTCAGAAGCTCAAAACAGCTTTGACTATAGCTCCAGTATTGGTATTGCCTACAGGTTCAGAGTCTTATACTGTGTATTGTGACGTGTCACGTATTGGTCTCGGTGCAGTGCTGATGCAAGACGGTAGGGTGATTGCCTATGTGCCCAGACAGTTAAAGGTACATGAGAAGAATTATCCAGTCTACGACCTTGAGTTAGCAGCTATTATCCATGCCTTGAAGATTTGGCGGCACTATTTGTACAGTGTCCATTGTGAGGTTTATACCGATCACCAGAGTCTGCAGCATCTGTTCAAATAGAAAGATCTTAATTTGCGGCAGCGAAGGTGGTTGGAGTTGCTTAAGGATTATGATATCATAATTCTCTATCATCCCAGAAAGGCCAATGTGGTGGCCGGTGCCTTGAGTCGTAAGGCGGAGAGTTTGGGTAGCTTAGCATACTTACCGGTAGCAGAGAGGCCTTTAGCCTTGGATGTTCAGGCCTTGGCCAACGAGTTTATTAGATTGGATGTTTTCGAGCCGAATCGAGTTTTGGCTTGTGTGGTTTCTCGGTCTTCTTTATATGATCGCATCAGAGTTTGATGATCAATATCTGCTTGTCCTTAAGGACACGGTTCATCACAGTGATGCCAAAGAACTCACTATTGGAGATGATGGTGTATTACGGATGCAGGGCAGGCTATGTGTGCCTAATGTAGATGGTTTGCGTGAGTTGATTCTCCAGGAAGCTCATAGTTCGCGGGCACCATTCATCCAGGTGCCGCAAATATGTATCAGGATTTGACGCAACACTATTGGTGGAGGCGAATGAAAAACGATATAGTTGGGTTTGTAGCTCGATGTTTAAATTGTCAACATGTAAAGTACGAGCATCAGAGACCGGGAGGATTACTTGAGAGACTTGAAATTCAGGAGTGGAAATGGGAGCGCTTTACCATGGACTTCGTCGTTGGGCTTCCATGAACTTTGAGGAAGTTTGATGCGGTTTGGGTGATTGTAGATCGGTTGACTAAGTCCAGGCATTTTATTCCAGTTGGTACCAATTATTCTTCGGAGCGGTTGGCTAAGATTTATATCCGCGAGATTGTTTGCTTACACGGTGTGCTAGTGTCCATCATTTCAGATCGTGGCACGCAGTTTACATCACAGTTTTGGAGAGCAGTGCAGCGAGAATTGGGCACACAGGTGCAGTTGAGTACAACATTTCATCCTCAAATGGATGGACAGCTCGAACGCACTATTCAGATATTAGAGGATATGCTACGTGCTTGTGTCATTGATTTCGAGGGTTCTCGGGATCAATTTATGCCACTTGCAGAGTTTGCTTATAATAATAGCTACCAGTCAAGCATTCAGATGGCTCTGTATGAGGCTTTGTATGGGAGACGATGTCGGTCCCCGATGGGTTAGTTTGAGCTGGGTGAGGCTAGGCTATTGGGTATTGACTTGGTTCAGGATGCTTTAGAGAAGGTCAAAGTGATTTAGGAACGGCTTCACACGGCGCAGTCTAGACAGAAGAGTTATGCGGACAGGAAGGTTCGTGATATTGTGTACATGGTTGGGGAGAAGGTTCTGCTCAAGATTTCACCCATGAAGGGTGTGTTGTGGTTCGGGAAGAAGGGAAAGTTGAGACCTCGGTATATTAGGCCTTTTGAGATACTTAAGAAGATTAGAGAGGTGCTTATGAACTTGCTTTTCCACCTAGTCTATCAGGTGTTCATCCAGTATTCCATGTATCTATGCTCCGAAAGTATGTCGGGGATCCGTCTCATATTCTGATATTCAGTACAGTACAGTTGGACGGTAATTTGACTTATGATGTGAAGCCGGTGGCTATTTTAGACCGGTAGGTTTGAAAGCTGAGACCAAAGAATATAGCATCAGTGAAGGTACAGTGGAGAGGCCAGCCAGTCGGAGAAGATACTTGGGAGATTGAGCAGGAGATGCGGAGCAAATATCCACACATATTTGAGACTCCAGGTATGATTCTACACCCGTTTGAGGATGAACGTTTGTTTAAGAGGGTTAGAATATAACGACCCAGCAGGCCGTTTTGAGTAATATAACCCCGTTCCTCCCATTTACTGCTCAATTTATGCTTTACAATTGTTTTATGACTTACCAGGTTAGTTGGTTTGGGGCCGGAAACAATTCAGAGTGAAATGAGACACTTAATCTCATAATTGAAAATTTAAGTTAGAAAAGTTGACTGGATGTGGACTTATGTGTAAACAATCTCGGATTTAAATTTTGATGATTCCAATAGCTCCGTATGGTGATTTTGGACTTGGGAGCGTGTCCGGAAATATTTTTTGGAAGTCCGTAGTTAAATTAGGCTTGAAATGGCTAAAATATAAATTTAAGTTTGGAAGTTTGACTGGGGAGTTGACTTTTTGATATTGGGGTCGGAATCCAGTTCCAAAACTTTTCATAGCTCCGTTATATTATTTATGACTTGGGTGCAAAATTTGAAGTCAGTCGGACTTGATTTGATAGGTTTTGGCATCAAATGTAGTAGTTGAAAATTCTTAAATTTTATTAAGCTTGAATTGGGGTGTGATTCGTGGTTTTAGCGTCGTTTCATGTGATTTGCGGTTTCAAATAAGTTCGTATGATGTTTTAGGACTTGTTGTTGTATTTGGTTGAGGTATCGAGGGCCTCGGGTGAGTTTTGGATGGTTAACGGATCAAAAGTTGGACTAAAACAGCTGCTGCAATATTTCTTCTGGTGGAAATTCGGGAAGCCCAAAAATCGAGCCCAGGATCGAGGGCCATGATCGAAGTCCAGGATCGAGGGCGAGGATCGAGGGCCAGGATCGAGGACCAGGTTCGAGGGCCAGGATCAAGGCCCAGGATCGAGGGCCATGATCGAAGCCATGATCGAGGCCCATGATCGAGGGTCAGGATCGAGGACCATGATTGAGGCCATGATCGAGGGCCAAGAACGAGGCAGGACAGAGGGCTGTCTGGACAGAATTATAAAGCAGGGGACTTCGTCCCATTCGTCATTTTTGACAAATTGGAGCTTGAGGAGAGGCGACTTTTGATAGATTTTCAAGGAAATATATTGGGGTAAGTGATTCTAACTCGGATTTGGTCAATACATATGAATATATCATTATTTTCACCATTTAATTAGAGTTTTGAGATTGATATTTGAGAAAATTTTAGAAATCTCATAGAAACGATTTTTTGAGATTTCAGTGTCGATTCAGAGTCGGATTTGAGTGCAACTGGTATGGTTAAACTCGTAATTGAATGGATTGTCGGATTCTGTAACTTTTGTCAGGTTCCGAGAAGTGGGCTCCACAGACAATATTTGAGCTAAATTTCAGATTTTTATGAAAAATTAGCATTTTATTATGGAAGTAATTAAAATAAATTTTATTGACTGAATCGAATTATTTGTGGCTAGATTCGAGGCGTTTGGAGGCCAATTCACGAGGCAAAGGCTTAGCGGAATAAGAATTCACGGTTTGAAGTAAGTAACAGTTTTAAATCTAGTCCTGAGGGTACAAAACCCCGGATTTTTGTGTCATGTGATTATTTTGGAGGTGACGCACATGCTAGGTGACGGGCGTGTGGGCGTGCACTGAGGTGATTATGACTTGGTTCGTCCCGTGAAACTGTAAAGTTGAATAACTTGTTGTTAGCTATATGCTCTCTATGTGTTAAAGAAATTTGACTGTAAATCATGCCTTGGCTATGCGATTGTACTGTTGGGACCCGCAGAGGTCGCATACTTGTTGAATTATTTGCTAATTGTTGTCTTGTACTTAGTCATGATTTTACCTGTGTATCATACCTTAGACTTTCTTGATTTTTGTTTGTTGATACACTATGTTATCTTTGTTTGGGCTGATCTTTGTGATTTCCGAGAGCCCGAGAGACTAGAAAGGTTGATGACTGAGTGAGCTGAGGGCTTGTCGGTGAGGTATGGATATTATAGCATGTGAGTTGTCCGTGCAGCATGTGAGTTGTCCGTGCAGGATATTATAGCACGTGAGTTGTCCGTGCAACACGTTAGTTGTCCCGTTGCGGATTATAGTGCTTGGGATGTAGGAGCCCCTCCGGAGTCTGTACACCCTCAGTGAGCGCGGGTACCCATTGAATGATTGTTGTCCTGAGAGGCTGTACTTGCTTTTCATTTGTTGTTGCACTTAGTTGCTATCTGTCATTATTGTGAAATTCTCTAAATGATTTTATATCCGGATTATATGAACTTGAACTGTATAAAACGGATTTGGCTTAAACTGTTGGATTTGAAAGCATGTCTATTCTATGCTGGAATTAGTGGAAATGAACTATAACTGTGTAGCTCGTTACTATCTTCAATTCCTTATTTATTATTGTTACTTGATGAGTTGGTTGTACTCATACTACACCATGCACTTCGTGTGCAGATCCCGGTGTTCCCAGACATAGCGGGTGTTGATTCTTTCACGCAGTTAATTTTCCGGAGATTTTGATGTAGCTGCCGTGTTTTTGCAGACCTTGTCTCATTTTCCCTATCTCCTTGTTTACTGTATTTGGTCTTAGACTATTATAGACTGTATTTTCCCGACTTGTATTCATACTAGATGCTCATGTACTCAGTGACACCAGGTTTTGGGAGTATTTATATTTGTACTTGTGAGATTTCATCCGCTAAATTTAACCATTCTGTTCTCAAATTTAAAAGATATGGGAGTTTATTAAGATTGTCAGCTTGCTTACTATTGAGATAGTCTCCATCGCGACGGGTGAGATTTTTGGGTCGTGACATGTAATGTCACAATTGTTTTTGGGAAACTGTGCCGGTACCAACGATCTTTCCTTTTAAATCATCACCAAATTTGACATTTTCTCTATTTATTTTTGTGACCTCTTCGAACACATGTTTTTCACCCGTCATGTGACTGGAACACGCACTGTCTAAATACCATTTCCCTTTACCACTCTTTCTGTGGTGTTCCTTCAAAATAGAATCATCACCTTCTTTTAGGTACCCAAGCGTGATTGGGTCCTTATTGGTTAGTTCTACTAGGATCAGGGTTGTTTTTGGGTTTCCAAATCCATCCTGAAATATTAGATTTATGAAATCTATAAAAGGAGTATTTATGTTCAGTCTTCTTACAATAATGACACATAGTGGTGGATCCAGTTTTTGATCTACCACTAGTGTCAGTACTTGTGGACCCAGTTCTAACATGTCTTTTTTCAGTTGACTTGTAAGTCGCTTGGTTTGACCTGACGGAACTGTAACTGGTGGATTTGCACATGCCATTAAGTTGCAATTGCAATGCCTCAACCTCTTCTTGAAGAACATCTCTTTCGATTACCCATACTTCAAGTTTGAGTTCCTAGTCTTTCTTTTCCCTACCGAGTCTCTTTAATTCATTTAGCATTTTGTGAGACTCTTTTAGGGTAAGATCAATAATATCCTATAATTTATTACATCTATCACAGTTATAGGGTCTTACCTCACTTGTTTCACCTCGTGCTATAAAACACTTTTCAGTTTCTTCTTTTTTGTCACTGTCTGATACATCTTCATCAGTCCAGCAACCAGAGTATTTGTTCATATAACTTTTCAGAATAATTATAAAATATAGGTTTTCTATTTCTTCATGTTCTGAGCTATTTTCATCGCTCCAGCTTCCGAAGGATTTGTTTTTATTGAACCCTCTAGAAACTTTTCTTTTGAGATTCGGGAATTCAGCTTGAACATGACTATATCTTCCACATTCATAACATTTTCCATCATTTTTGTCTTGTTCATTGTATTGTCTGGTTCTTATGGATGACATTCTTTCACTTTTTGTGTTTCTGTATCTTCTCATCAATCCATTCATATTTCTTGAAACCATGTCAGTTTCTTCTTCAAGATCCTATGTGTCATCATCACTATCATTCTTAGGTCCTTCAGTTATTACTTTGAAAGCAACTGTTTTCTTCTTCTCTTCCTGATGCATTTTCTTGAGATGTGTTTCCTCAAACACTATAGGATCTCCATGCAGTTCATCATATGATAGTGTGTCTAAATCTTGAGATTCAAGAGCAACTACTTTTATCTTCCATGTAGTATGAAAACTTCTTAGGATGTTTTGAACATGTCCACCTCATGAGTATGGTCTACCAAAAGCTTTCAGATCACCAATGATTTTTCTGAATCGTGCAAATATTTCTTCAATGGATTCACCTTCTTTCATCTGGAAGAGTTCATAGTCGTGAACCAACAGATTTGTCCTTGTTTCTTTCACTTTGGTTGTTCCTTCATAGGTAACTTCCAGTTTGTCCCACATTTCCTTGGCGGTATCGCAACTTGAAATTTTCTCATATTCTTCTCCACTTATAGCTTTATAGAGCAAATTTCGTGCCTTAGCATTAACTTTAATAACATCCATTTGCTCGTCAGTGTAGTCATCTATATCTTCAGGATCAGTGGATGATAGTCCTTCAGCTTTCTTGTCAGACTTTGATGCTGGAAGTGGATAGTTTTTCTTTTTGATAACACGCCATACTTTGACATCATAGGATTTTGCATATATTTTCATGCACACTGTCCACTAAGAGAAGTGATGTCCATTGAAATATGGTGTCTTTACTTGAGATGTCCCTTTTGGAAAGAGTGCTCCAATAGTTACTTGATTTGACATGATATTTTCTCACTAGTTGTTAAGCAAAAAGTAAATATGTGAGACTTGCTCTGATACCAATTGAAAGTACAAGAGGGGTGGGGGTGAATTGTTGATATTTCTTCTTATATCCTAAGTAGTTGAATAGTTTACCAATTAGTAGACTGAAAATGAAAACAGAATATAACTAAAGGCAGAATTGAAGTGCAAGAATTAAAGACACCCAAAATTTTTATACTGGTTCGAATTCAATGTGAATCCTACTCCAATCCCCTTGGGTTGCAAGGGCTTTCTCTCTTCACAGCTCCATGAATAATTTCGTACAATCATGTTGATGTTATCTCTGAACACCAACTCACTTTTTGGTTTAAGTACGCTCGTAATATTTTTGATACAATACCTCACCAATATTTGTTTCTCTTTCTTCTCTCTACTGATTACACAGTAAACTTCACTTAGATGACAATGCTTGTTTAGAGTAGAACAAAGAGTACGAAGTTGGTTTGATCAAAGTATATGTGCTTCAGACTGGTACAAATGTATATATACTTCATGAGGTCTTCTTGACTCTTGATGGATGTGAATCTTAAGAGATTACAGACCCAATAGATTTGATCCTTGAAAGGAATTGTAGAGTGATTCTTTCCAAGAATAAATATGGAGCTTCCGTTAATATTCCTTGACTTGTGCTCTTGATAGACATCTCCTCCATTGAGTAGATCTTCCTTTTATTCGAACAATCAGAATTCGATCCCCTGATTCCGGGAGTTAACCGTCTTCCTTTGATGGATTAATCTTCAGTGCATATTTTCGCAATCTTGACTTCCTCTAATTTGTGTCCTTCCAATAATCATTTTCGTCAATTTACTGTCAAATCCTTGATTAATTTTTCCTTCGGATTTCTGCTACTCCTTCCTTTTTCATCTCTTGAAGCTAATTTTTGATAGTCTTCCTTTCCTTTGTTTTTGGAGTATTTCATCTGAAAACATATCTTATTTTTCATCATTAAAGTAAACGTAGATCTAACAATTGGTTTGATTGTTCTTCATTATTATCCACATGTCTAAATTCCCCATCATTATCAGCTTGTGTACCTATCTCAACTAAATGGTTAGATTCATCAAAAATCATATGTGTGAACCTACTAGCTATTAAAAAGATAGAAACGCTAAAATCTAATGAACTAGATATTACAACATGATAAGTTGAATGCTTCCTTCTCCTATTAGTGTATGTGAATCCAATTGTCATTGGCAAATACCAAGAAGCACCTATCAAGCTATCAACAGGCGCCATGGTATACTGTCCATAGGCTAAAATGAATTCCAAACATCTCCACCACAGAGTTGAAGCCAGCATAGTCTTCCAAGTGTAGCTACTATATAATCTTCATATGTAGTGGACTGATTTTGTCCAAGTATTAATCATGTGCTCACTCATCAAAATTAATGTGTAGAAGAGGAGCCTAGCTTTAGGCAGGCTTTGTAAGGCAAAAGCCAGGGTTGAGCTGGCTTTAGGCAGGCTTTGCAAGGAACAATCCAGGCGTGAGCTGGCTTTAGGCAAGCTTTGCAAGGCAAAAGCCAGGCTTGATCTAGCTTTAGGCAGGCTTTTCAGGGCAAAAACCAGGCTTGAGCTGGCTTTAGGCAGGCTTTGTAAGGCAAAAGCTAGGCATGAGCTGGCTTTAGCCAGGCTTTGCAAGGCAAAAGCCAGGCATGAGCTGGTTTTAGGCTGGCTTTGCAAGGCAAAAGCCAGGAATGAGCTGGCTTTAAGCAGGCTTTGCAAGGCAAAGGTCAAGCTTTGAAATTGTGCCTTTTTGTGATCTTGTAAGCTCAGATTTTTTACTACTGAACCTTTAATGTAGACATCATTCTAAACATTGCTAAACCATCCTCAGATTGAGCATGAAAGCATGCTAATACCACTGAGAAATGATTCAACAATCTCCAAAAATACCATATGATGGGTTCAGCATTTTCCTTAGCATTTGGACATATCAGAAGTATGATAAATTGTACCATCCCACACCTGCTTATCGCATTTTTCTGTACACTATCAAAGCACCCCTAGAATGAGAATGAGACTATGCTAATACCATTGGAAAGTACCTTAATGGCATACTGAATGAGACAAAGAAACATGCAGGTTTGTGCAGAGTCCAATCCTGTGAAGCTATCAGTCTGGGGTTCTTCTCTTTGCTATCCTAACCCTAAGGTTAGGTGATTGAGATTTGTCTAGATTGATCAACCTCCTCCCTACACTACAGTTCAGAGAATGAATGAAACTCAGATGTACCTGCAAAAGAGAACACAGTATTAGCTATAAAATCCGCCACTTAGTTGCCTTCTCCAAACACATGTTGAAATATCACATTGAAGTTGTCCTTCATCTCTATAATTTTCTTCACATCCTGTGCAATTACCCAAGGAGGATCCCATTCCCCTTCTACCGCCTTCTTCATCACCAATGAATCAGTCTCCAGTATGAGAGGATGAAGATCATACTCCACACAATATTCCAACCCTTTAAGAATAGCCTTAGCTTCATCTACCACATTAGTTGTCGCTCCCAGGTCTACTTCCCTAGCGTACACCATATCACCTTCATCATCCCTCACACAAAAGACTAGGGAGCTAGGTCCAGGATTGCCCTTTGAAGCTCCATCAATATTACATTTGTACCAACCATGAAAAGGAAGCTGCCATGTTACTCTTCTAGTGAACAATATAGGTTTATATCCTTCAGAGTATTGAATCATGTCTGGCCATAACAATGGAATATTAGGGATCCAAGCATACCTCACCCTTGCCAGTTGATGCAATGTCCTATTTATCTCATGAATCACCATAGTTGTGGACACTGAACCACCATGTTTACCTACATTTCTTCTCTTCCAAAGCTCCCAAGTGATGATAGCTCGTACTGCTTGAAATAGCGGCTTTAATTTTGGATACCACTGAGCATACCACCAATGCCTTATAATCTGCTTCAATTGAATCAATTGCACAGAAATTCCAGCAGCCCCCATGAACAAGTTCCATACCTTAGAGGCAGTAGGTCTTATGACAAATACATGCTTAATGGATTCCTTTTGGGACTGCTAACAACACCAACACCTAGACATCACCATTTTACCTTGCCTCCTCCACATGTAATCGGTGGCTATTTTCTGCCTCCACAATCTCCACAAGAAGAAGGATATCTTGAATGGCAAACCTTTAACCCGCATTAACTTGAATTCCTGATTAGGATCAGCCATATGCCTTAATATTTGCCAAGCACTACTAACACTGAACTTTCCTAAAGGAGTTGGCATCCAGTATGGCCTATCCCAATATCCCTCACTCCCTTCATAATGCACATTTAGCCTTATATGGTTTGCAATTTCATCATTGAAAGTTTGATCTAGTAGCTGATCATCCCATGCTTCCCCTTGCCGCAGTTCTGCCACCTCCTGAAGATCTTCATTGATTGAAAAGTCTTCAGGTAATACATGATAAAGTGCACCCAATCCAGTCCAATTTTCATGCCCAATATTAGTTGTTACACTCTTCAATTCCCATATGATCTCATGTTCTACTTCTTCCCTAGCATTCAGTATTTGTCTCCAAACATGAGACCCTCCCCTAAAATGCACTATTGTTGGTAGCTCCTTCTTGCAATACTTATTCCACATGAAATTAGACCACAAAGATTTTGTGGTCCTAAACCTCCACCATAGTTTAGAAAACAGTGCCCTTGAGACGTCATTTAAGGACCTAAAACCTAGGCTCCCTTCCTCTTTAGGAAGGCAAAGATTTTGTCATGAAGCCTAGTGTCTGCTTCTCCCTTCTTCCTTTGTGCTCCAAAAGAACCTAGCAAAAGGCTTATGTAAATGCCCCAGGATGCTGTTTGGTGGATCAAGGACTGATAACATGTGAACTGGCATACTTTGCAACACACTAGAGATGAGTGTTGCCTTTCCTCCAAATGACAACAACTTTCCTTTCCATGAATGCAATTTAGCCTTCACCTTCTTGATAGGATCCTCATAATAGTCCTTCCTCATTCTAGTGTAACAAATAGGACTCCTTAGATATGTGAAAGGGAATTTACCTCTTGCAAATCTTGTAATAGTTACAACTGCCTTAAACAATCCATTAGCAACCTTTGAATGCATGTAGTATGAGCTCTTATCTTTGTTGATCATCTGACCTGATATCTTCTCATAGTTCCCCAACATTGCCATAATCTTGCTCAAAGAGGGAGGATGAGCAGATGCAAAGATTATCGTATCATCAGCATATGCCAAGTGGTTTAAAGGATCAGACCACTTAGGCATTCGAAATCCCACAAATGACTTATCTTCAAAGAGCTTATTCAAAGACCTGGAAAGTACCTTAGCTAACAAGATGAACAATGCTGGAGATAGGGGATCCCCTTGTTTCACACCCCCTGTCGACTTAAAGGACCCTGAGGATTGCCCATTTACCAATACTGAATACCAGTTATTTGACATCAAGTTCCACACTATGTTGATGAAGTGTTTAGAAAATCCCATCTTCCTTAGCACATGCAATAAGTACTTCCATGAAACCCTATCATAGGCCTTAGCCATATCAAGCTTGATCACCACATTAGCTGGCTTACCCCTTAACCTTATGTCAGTGATAGTTTCTTGAGTCAATAAGATGTTCTCAAATATACTCCTACCCTTTACTTGATTAGGAGTTATTAGAGATGGCAAACAACTCTTCAATCTGTCATGTAACACCCTAGACAAGACCTTGTTAATGAAGTTGCTCAAACTAATAGTTCTTAAGTCAGAGAAGGTCTCAACTCTAGGTTTCTTGGGCAGCAACACTAGATTGGTGTGAGTGATGGATTTAGGCAATGCAGCTCCTCCATAGAGGTGTAGCACCATGTTGTGTATATCATCACCAATAACATCCCAGCATGTTTGATAAAACAGGCCAGTGAATCCATCAGGACCACTAGAACTCTCCCCACTAAGCTCAAAAATTGCTGCCATTACTTCTTCAATTGTTGGCAATCTGCTAAGTTCCAAATTCTGATCCATAGGGACCATTGAAGGTACATCATTGAGCTAGGAAAATTCAGAAGCATCACCTTTATTTGTGAACTGCTTTTGATAGAAGTCCACTACAGTTGTAGCCAATTGCTCCTGGTCTTCAATCTATACCCCACTGCCACTTTTGATCCTCTTCAATTGCAATTTCTTTCTTTTTCCATTGACATGATTATGAAAGAAACTTGTATTCCTATCTCCTTAAGCAAACCAAGTCATCCTAGCTTTTTGGTTCCAATACTGCTCCTCAAAACTCAAGTATTTCTTCAATTCAGATTGAGCCTTTTGAAGCACAATCCTATTCTCAGTTGTAGGCTCTTATTAACATCTCATTCACCCTAACAATGTCCTCAAAAATAGCCAATTCCTTGAAGACATCACCAAATGTTTCCCTACTCCATTTTGAGAGTGTTGCCTTTACCCTCTTGATATTCTGCTTGAACATCAAAAATGGATCCCCTATGAAATCAGCTTCCCAATTCTGCCTCACCACATCCATAAATATAGCATGCTTTGTCCAAAAGTTCAAGAATCTAAAAGGCTTGACAAAATTGGTTGTGTGCACCCCACATGTCATTAGCAATGGTGCATGATCTGATCCAGTTCTGATAAAATGCTCAACTTCAATAGTTGGCAACATGTTCTGAAATGGAAAATTCACAAAAATTATATCCAATCTCTTGAATACACACTCAGCATTGGATCTCCCATTCCACCATGTGAATGGACTTCCTTTGTACCCTTGCTTAAACAAACCACAAGAGTTTACACAAAATGCAAAATCCTCATATTCAGGAGGGTGTACTGGAAGTCCCCCTATTTTCTCATCTTCATGCAATATCACATTGAAATCCCCTCATACCAACCATGGTAATTCCATATCACTTGCTAAGTAATACAAGTGATCCCACAAATCCAACCTCTCCATTGCTGAACATTTTGCATAAACAAATGTCATCATCATGTGTTGCCCCAGGTCATGGTGAAACACTCTCACAGTCACATGTTTCTCAGTATCCTCCACTAATTTCCATTCCACTACTGCATCGAAGAACAACCATATATGCCCATTAATATTTGCATAAGCAGTCGCCATATTCAACCTCCTTTTATATCTATCAATGAGTGCCTTCTTTTAAAAATGCTCCATCAATGCAACTACACAAAAATTATGCTCCCTATTCATGTTGATCACCCTAGGAAAGGCCTGTTGTGTATTCACAGACCTTATATTCCATATTAATATTTTGATCATCATCATTTAGATAGAGAAGCTGCCCTCCTGGGCATTATTCTTGAAGGTTGTGGTGGATCTTTACTTTGATTCTTCTTAGTTTTTTTACATCCTTTAGCACTAGTTGTGGGTGATAAATCCCCTTCCCTAGCCACTTGTTTGAAGTTTTCTGTAGTTGATTCATCATATCCTTCATCCTCCATTGGATTTTGTCTCAATAAGTCTTCATCAATTGGTGTCACATTGTGTGTAACTAAATCATTTAAATATTGTAGAGGAGTCTTAAGTAGAACATTAAGATGTAGCTGCATAATTTGATCAGTGCCAAATTCCATAAGCATTTCCTCTATTTCCCCCTATGCTCTTGGAAATATTGCCCGCTCATCATCCCGTTCATACTCCTTGAATTGTAGCTCATAGACACTGCATAGCCCAGGAGTTACTGTGGCAGTCTGCTCTGAATTCACTGTTCTAGTGAGATCACCACCCTTACCATTGCCTGAAATTTGGTCTGAACCCATCATATCATCCCTAATATTCACATTAACATATCCATCAAGTTTGTTCTCCAATGCATACACCAGAACACCATCTAGATAGGCCAATATCTATCCAGTTGCACTAAGGTTGGGGTTTACTATAGCTGCCTCATCAGGTGAACCTGAATTTAGGCCTGGCGTCGCCAGCCTAACGCCTGGGGAGCCTGGATTTAGGCCTGGCATCGCCGGCCTAACGCCTGAGGAGCCTGACTTTAGGCCTGGCGTCGCCAGCCTAACACCCGGTGAGCCTGGCTTTATGCCTGGCGTCACCAGCCTATCGCCAGGTGAGCTTGGCTTGTTGTCCTTCTTCACCTTGAATTCTATTGTCTTTGTTGTGCCCAGCTGATCATCCTTAACCTCAACTACATCACTCCATAAGACCTTTGTAGAGTTTACCTCATCAAGATCCTCAATCTGCCCAGAATCTTTAAATGTTTGAGATAGAATCTCATGACAAGATTGGTTTGTGGTCACATTGAGTTGTTTTAGCTCCTCATTGCTAGTCCTAAACCTTCTATGAACCCAGTCGATTGTGGGTTCCTTATTAGCCTTTTCATCAGTACGTTGAGCACTAGGAACACTAGAATTAGCCTTAGCTAATTCTTGATCATCTTTGACTGAATCCCGGATAGAATAGGGTTACCATTATGCTCATTTTCCACCACCTTCTCGACTGCTTCCTTCTTCACAAGCTTATGTTCCTCTTGAGTAGTGACTTTCTTTTCCTTCTCCTGGCCCTTCTTAGCTTGCTGTTCCCCATGTTCCTTCTTCTTACCATTGCTATGATCCTCACCTTTGCCTTCAGTAATTTGTAGAGTAAGCTGATGAACTTCCTCAACCTCTAGTGCATTAAACATGTTCTTGATTGCAACTTCCTCAACTTTGGCCTTCCCTTTACCCTTGTCAGCTTCCTTTCCTTGTTTGTTATCAACAATGTGACCTTTATTATCTCGTTGGTATTTGTTCTTCCTTTCTTGCATCCATTCTTTCTTGGCATGATTAGTAGTAGGCTTACCAACCACCTTTACACTAGTTAGGACCTTTGTTGAATTTGCAGCAGTCCCAATTGCATCAGAACTCATCACAACTGCCTTCTCCTTACTTTGTTCCTCAATACCTTCTTCAAATCTCTTGTGTAATTCAGGATGAATTACCCAGCATTCTACCTCACTATGCCCCTAGTTTTTGCAATGTTTGCAATATTTTGGCATATAATCATACTTAATCCTGATCCACTTGAACTCTTCTGGTCCAGATTCATCAGCTTCTTCCACAATCTTAATACGATGAGGGAACTTACTTAACAAGTTAACTTCCACCTTCACCTTAGCACAACAAGGTCTAGTCTCATTTTGAGTGGCTAGGTCTACATGTAATGGATTACCAACTGCACGAGGTAAGGAAAATACACATTCCTTTCTAAAGAAATTAGGAGGCAGTTCTGGAAAGCTAATCCAAGCAATGACAATGGGAGTCTCTTCATCAGGTGTCCACCATGGATTCCATTTTGTACAACGCATCTGCCACATGTCTGACTGAGCTTTTAAATAAAAAGTTAGCTTTGAAAGAAGATGAACATAGTCCTCCAATAAAGACAGCCTAATCAACACATGATTATCTTCAATTAAACCAACTAAGCAATGGCCTTTAATCTCACATTGAATTGGAATCACTTTACGTAATTCACTAATAACAGGTTTCCCATACAAATATTCCCCAAGAACTGCAAGTAGAAGTCCTTGTTGTACGATAGATTACTTCACTTCTTGTTTCTTCCACTTCACAACTGGTTCTTAGTGAAGGAACTCAACTGGTTTCAATGGTAGAGTAGCGAAGGTTTGCATAGGGGCATTAATGGCAGCAGGTTTTAAAAATTTTGAGTAATCCATGGATTGGGGATTGTTGTTTGTTGTCGTAGATGATGGGGCGATGGGCTGCACTGAATCTTGGGCAGCAGTCATCGCAGGAGGATTGGTTGAACTGGGTGTCAAAATCTTTGAGTAATCTAGAGTTTGTGGATTGATAGTCGGTGTTGTTTGATAGCAAAATTCTAGAGAGAGAATTTTTTTATTGTAACCTAATTTCACATGTGTACTTTCTTCAACACATATATTTCTTTTATTATATACATGATAAGCTTTACTATGTGGAGAATAACTCAAAAAGACGCCCTCGTCACTTTTAGCATCAAACTTCCCTAGAGCTTCTTTACCATTATTATGCATAAAACACTCGTTACCAAAGTTTCTTAGATGAGTTATGTTGGGTTTTCTACCTTTAGATAATTCACAGGGAGTCTTATCAATTATTAGTCGGATCATACATCTATATGATAATGTAACATGTAATGTTTACAGCTTCAATCCAAAAGATTTTAGGAAGTGCACTAGTAATTAACATGGTTCTTGCCATATCTTCTAAAGTCCTATTTTTCCTTTCCGCAATACCATTTTACTGTGGAGTCCTAGGTTTATAGAAGTTATGATCTATGCCATTACTTATACAGAACTCAAGAAAGTTGGCATTTTCAAATTCAGTTCCATAGTCAGATCTAATGCTAGCTACATGACTATCCAATGTTTTTTGTAGTTTCTTAACAAAGTTTACAAGCATATCATATGTTTCATTTTTAGTTGCCAGAAATATGGTCCAAGTGAATCTAGAATTGTCATCAATAATTGCAAACACATACCTTTTTCCTTCTCTACTCTGAACAATCATAGGTCCATATGAAATGGTTCTAGAGGTCGATAGGTACTTACCACTTTCTTTGATATGAAGGATGACCTGGCTTGTTTACCTTTAGCACAAGCATCGTAGATTTTATCTTACCTGAATTTTGACTTTGGCAAGCTAAGCACTAGGTCCTTGGAAATTAATTTTTTCAGCATTAAAAAACTAACATGCTCTAGTCTCTTGTGCCACAGAAAGAAGTCAGTATCAAGTGCACTAATAAGACATGAAAGCTCATTTTCAAGTGAAGATATAATATTGGATTTATAAACATTTTTGTGCCTTTTTCCATTGAGAACTAGGTTTCCAGTACTTTCATTTGTAACCACATAGTTTTTAGATGTAAAAAGAACTCGGTTCCCTTTATCACACATTTGAGATAAATATAATAAGTTGTGCTTCAACCCTTTAGCATAATATACATTTTCAATATCATGAGAGTGGGATTTACCAACCTTACCTATGCCAATTATATTGCCTTTCTTGCCATTTTCAAAGCCCACACTCCCTCCTTTCTAGGCTCTCAGTGAAAGAAAATTATCTCTATTTCTGATCACATGGTGGGAGCAAGCACTATCCATATACCTCTAGTTCTTGCTTTCTCTCACCTTAGCCTAAAAAGATATTCAAGAGTTAGTTTTTGGAACCCAGACTATCTTGGGTCCCTTCCATTGAGAAAATGGATGATTTACATTCTTTTTAGTTCAACCTGAAAGTCTTGCATCTTTAAGTGAAGGACCAGGTTTATCGCTCTTCTTTTTCTCAACATATGCAACATCCTTTAGGTTTGAATTAATTTTATCCATGCATATTTTTTTTAAGTGGCCATTATTACTATAGTGTGTGTACAACCTATTGTCAGGAATGTCTACATACTTGCTATGTGGGTTATATGGGATTTTATCCTTAGTATGCCCTAAACCTTTCTTGTTACCACTGTAGTTTTCATGCATCTTAAACATTATTTTTGAAGACCTGGTTCACTTCAGATTTATCTTTAGTTTATACTTAGTTCATATCAAATCAACCTGGAATGAGCTCAAATTTGCACATAAGTCTCAAATGTCATAATGAATCTATTCAAATTTTTGAAACCACAATTCGAACCCGATATCATCAAAGTCAACTCCCGGTCAAACTTATGAACTTTCCAAACCTTCAAATTTTCAACTTTCGCCAATTAGCGCCGAAACCTTCTAGAATATCCAAATGCAAATTCGGGCATACACCCGAGTCCAAAATTACCATTCGAACCTAACAGAACCATCAAAAGTCCAATCTGATATCAAATACTAAAATGTTAAACTTGGTCAACTCTTCCAACTCTAAAGTTTCAATCATGAAATTCATTCTTCCAAATCAATTTCGAATAACCTTAAAACCAAAACTGACGATTCACACAATTCATAATACATCATACGATGCTGCTCAAGATTTCAAATAGCTGAACAGAAATACAAATGCTCAAAACAACCGGCGGGATCGTTACACTTGCAACAAGATTCACCCTGAGGTACCACTCCTAGAAATCATAAATCATGATCCACAATTTTTAAATCTTGCACGTATGGCACCTCGTGCCCACAATAACAGTCACCTTCGCACGACAAAGTCCTCGTGCTGCCATGTACATCGCATTTGTATCAATATTAATTAAGATGATCGAGAGATTTATATAAACACAATAGAACATAATAAAAATCTTGAATAAAGTGAGGTGTCAAATGAGATAATAAATATATTTTAGGATTCAAATAAAGTAAAATAAATGATAGGTTGTGCAAATAGAGTATCAGATGGATTTAGTTTATAAATTAATAAGATAAAGTAAACATATCATATTTAAACAAAGTAAAACATCAATTAAGTTAACGAGTTAAGTATAGAATTTTAAAAATAATAAAATGTGATAGCAATTTTAAGTAAAGTAAACATCAATAGGGTGATGAGTTAAATTTGAGAACGTAATTAAAGTAAAAATGTGATAATCATTTAAAAACAGTAAAGCACCATGTGAGATAACGAGTTTTTATCTTAAGAGACACATAGAATAATAAATGTTAATAAATCCTTTATTTAAAACTATTATGTTATCAACAACCCAACATAATATGAGATAATGACCCTATGCAAGTAAATTCACCTTGATATTCAATTTACCAAGTAATAATAAAGGCATATATTGGCACATTAGAGTAACACAACAAATCGTGTAGAATGCATGACTCGCACAAGAAGTCACCATCGTTCCAATATTGGATTAACAATGATCAGCCACATATGATCAAATACCAGTGAAATGATTTAAGGAAAAATAATAAACGTTCAACTGATAAACCATTTCAACATAAAACTCACCATAAAAATATAAATTTAGGATAACTGTACTGTTACAACAATTACATCATATCAATATGTTGCGATGTGTAACCCGATTCCATACATTAATAACAACATCTGTTGCGGCGTGCAACCTGATCCCGCCTATATCATATCATCCCTCCTTATCGCTCCATATAATATATTTTCATATTATTTCAATATCGTTGCGGCGTGCAATTCGATTCTCGAACAATAGGCATTACACAACCAACTACAACCAACGACGACGTATCACAAAACCAAACGCAATAACGAACCTATACAAGAAGTTACAACTCTCAAAATCAAATAGTAAGAAATGACAATTCATAAATAAAGACACAATTACCAAGAGTCAATTAACAATTAAGGCATGTAACAGATAAGTCAAGAATTCAACAAGTAATTACATTTAACAAATAAAACATATTATAGTAAACTTGAAAATAAAAGATAGAACATGTACTATCAACTTCAAGTAAATCACATAAGAGCAAGTTCAACAATGAAATATATAGCATGTTGTGACAAATACAGTTAAATTCATGGAAGAAGTCTAAAAGTTTGCGTCGGTCAAATACCACATATAAGCCCGTGTACACACTCATCACCTTGTGTACACACTCATCACCTCGTGTACACATCTTTCACATATTTATAATAGTACCATCAACCCAAAACCTAAGGGGTAGTTTCCCCCACACAACGTTAGGCTAAATTGGCCAACGCCTGAACATCTAGAGCTAGCACCCTCTCTGCTGCCGGTAGATATGCTAAATTGTCCAAGCTCTCCGTCTTTCGACTCAAGGCACTGGCCACCACATTGGCCTTCCCAAGATGATATAGAATAGCGATATCATAGTCTTTAAGAAATTCCATGTCACGCCCCAAACCTGGGGAGGCGTGGCTGGCACCCGGTGTCGTACTGGCCCGAGCGAACCACTCTGTAACTCATGATCGTTCGACAAAAATTAGAACATACATAGGTCGAGTTGGCTGAACTGATTCCTTTTGTAACTATCATGGGCCAACATAGCCACAACTCATAATGTACAACTGTAAGTGGGAAAACACTGTATCACTGAGCCATTTTTCTTAAAACATGAATACATATGGGCCGTCAAGGCCTTTGACATAATGTACAAAATGAACCTCTACCTACAAAGACTCTAAGATTATTTGACATCAAACGGGACAGGGTACAGACCTACCCATAAGTCTTTAGCAAAACTCTAACACGATGACTCATAGACTCGGCTGCACTTCGAATGAGGTGGAGTCTTACCGATCTTTCGTTGAATGCTAACCTCGTCTACCATGAGGGCTCGACAATCTGATTATCTATACCTGCAGGCATGAAGGCAACGTCCCCAACTAAAGGACGTCAGTACGAATAATGTACTGAGTATGTAAGGCAGAACTGAAACATAACAATATGTCAACATTAATTAAAGACATATAAGAATCAACCTGAATCTCTGAAGTGCCACCGTATATGCATACTTATTATACTCATATATATATATACATATATATATGTATATATATATACACACACACACACAATGCTTCTCTTTAAGACTATTATCCATATCTATGATTCATGACTGCCCAACTTATCAGTAGTAACTGCCCGACCGGCTGTAGCTCGGTGGTAAATATGTAACTGCCAAATTGGCCATAGCTCGGTGGTAAATGCATGACTGCCCGACCGGTCGTATCTCGGTGGCAAATATATAGCTCGGTGGTAAATGAATATGCATGTCTGCCCAACCGGTAGTAAATAATGATACATAACTGCCCGACCAATCGTAGCGCGGTGGTAAATGCATGACTGCCCAACCGGCCGTAGCTCGGTGGTAATTAGGTAACTGCCTAATCGGCCATAGCTCGGTGGTAAATAAATTTGCATGACTGCCCAACCGGTGGTAAATAATGATACACAACTACCCAACCGGTGGTAACTGCCCAACCGGCTGTAGCCCGGTGGTAAATGCATGTCTGCCCAACCGGTCGTAACCCGGTGGTAAATGAAGATGCATGTACATGTATCACTATATTATAAACATTAACATCTTTATCAAATACTTCAATAGGGAACTAGATACATACTTAGACATGCTTGAATATTACTTTACGTGAATGAATAACATAGACATCCTTAACTGCTAAGAGTAGAACCACTTATGGAATATCATTACGTTTACGTATCGTTTCTTGTATCATGACAAAAAGGAAGGAAGGAAGCTTCAGTACTCGTATCAACAACCTCCTCTTGAACAACATCTAAGCCTTTTCTCAAACACTCGCGCAACCTTTCCAGCAAAACTCAAGAAACGATCTAACACTCTAAAAGGTCACCCTCCCAGCATGATAATCTAAAGGAAAGTAGCTTTAAATCATGACGTCAAAGTACATTCTAAACTAGGTATTGATTCTTGTATTAGCACATCTTCCATGAAAAAAAATCCAAAGCATACTAAATTAGCTTTCCCGTAATATTCTCTCCTAGGTAGGGCAAAGTGGTCGGCAACTATCAGATGGACAGAAACAAAGAATTTCAATAGCAAGATAAATTTTAAAGAGACTTCCGATTCTTTTGCTTGATGAGAAGTTTTGACAAAAGTTCCAATGGCACCACTACATATTGCCACCTTAGCAAATGTATTTAAGAGTCACTTTAATTTATCACATATCACTGTCACCCAACTATCCTTTTTCCAAGTTCTATTTGAATCAAGCCACATATTTTAATGAAGACATGAGTCACAATTTTCCTAAGCCAAAATATGTCACGTGATGTTCTTATCCAAATTATTTTTAGATAATTACCAATTACCCGCATAATTAAGAACTATCTCTTAAAATACTACCCACTTTTAACACATTTTATATATACTCTACTATCGTGGTCATGTGGTACCATATAAAATCAATACATATACTATTATTACATCCATGTAAAATACATATATTTTCTCAACTTATAATTTTTCTAATCTCATATAAAGAGTAAAAATTCTCGTATGCTTAATTCTTAAAATGGTAAAAAGATAACCTCATTGTTTTGTGAAAACAATTAATTTATATCTTTACAATAAAGAAAATATCATAATCTTTCTCATATTAGGTGTATAATTTATCATATCCGAAAATAGTAATAATGGTAATTATCCAAAATTATACTTATAAAACTTTTACTAAAATACTTCACTTAAAAGAAAATACCACACTAACATAACATCTAACGGTATCAAGGTTGTAAACTTACAGGGTCTCATAATAATAATGTCTTAAACCCTCTACAAACTCCTAATAGACATAATCCCTTCGAACTCATGTGGATTTACTACGGCACAACCTAATGCTAAGGTACGAGATGTAACATTCTTCCCCCCTTTAGAAACATTCGTCCTCGAATGTTAACTCTTTGGGATTTTCAGAACTCTCGCCAGGGTCTCCTCTATATACTAAACTAAAACCAAACCTCTATCTGAGCTCTGGACTATTCACAACCTTTTGTACTTGAGTATCTCGTATCTTCTTCACCTTTAACTTACTTACCTTTCAATCTCGCATCTTATCTTTTGCCATTTTCGTAACCTCCCTTCCACTTAGGTAGAAATTACATCTACGCCTTAAAGCTCTATTGTGATAGCACCTCTGGTGCATACAAAATTCGGGGAAAACATTATTCTGACTTCTTACGACTTAGCTCTATGGCACGATCTGGAAATAAAAGAAGGGTAGCATTTCCTAAATTCCCTATAGCCTCTCAATTATAAATGTGGCGCGCAACACACCCATAAGTGAGACTCTACTAGGCACGGCTTTGTAGACTCCCTAGGATACGACCCGCTCTAATACCATTTTGTTACGCCCCAAACCTGGGGAGGCGTGGCTGGCACCCGGTGTTGTGCTGGCCCGAGAGAACCACTCTGTAACTCATGATCGTTCGACCAAAATTAGAACATACATAGGTCGAGTTGGCTGAACTCATTCCTTTTTTACCTATCATGGGTCAACATAGAGACAACTCATAATGTACAACTACAAGTGGGAAAATACTGTATCACTGAACCATTTTTCTTAAAATATGAATACATATGGGCCGTCAAGGCCTCTGACATACTGTACAAAATGAACCTCTGCCTACAAAGCCTTTAAAATTATTTAACATCAAATGGGATAGGGTACCGACCTACCCAAAAGTCTATAGCAAAACTCTGGCATGATGACTCATAGACTCGGCTGCACTCCGAATGAGGTGGAGTCTTGCCGATCCTTCATTGAATGCTAACCTCGTCTACCATGAGGGCTCGACAATCTGATTATCTATACCTGCAGGCATGAAGGCAGTGTCCCCTACTAAAGGACGTCAGTACGAATAATGTACTGAGTATGTAAGGCAGAACTGAAACATAACAATAAGTCAACATTAATTAAAGACATATAAGAATCAACCTGAATCTCTGAAGTGCCACCGTATATGCATACTTATT
>AWOL01S0026187.1:174507-198250 GCA_000715115.1 Nicotiana otophora | reverse complement strand
ATATATATATATATATATATATATATATATATATATATATATATATATATATATATATACACACAATGCTTCTCTTTAAGACTATTGTCTATATCATATGATGCATGAGTGCCCAACTGATCAGTGGTAACTGCCCGACCGGCCGTAGCTCGGTGGTAAATATATAACTTCCCAACCGGCCGTAGCTCGGTGATAAATGCATGACTGCCCGATCGGCTGTAGCTCGGTGGTAAATATGTAACTGCCCGATCGGCCGTAGCTCGGTGGTAAATATGTAACTGCCCGACCGACCGTAGCTCGGTGGTAAATAAATATGCATGTGTGCCCAACCGGTGGTAAATAATGCTACATAACTGCCCAACCGGTGGTAACTACCCGACCGGCCGTAGCGCGGTGGTAGATGCATGACTGCCGGACCGGCCATAGCTCGGTGGTAAATATGTAACTGCCCGACTGACCGTAGCTTGGTGGTAAATGAATATGCATGACTGCCCAACCGGTGGTAAATAATGATACATAACTGCCCAACCGGTGGTAACTGCCCGACTAGCCGTAGCCCGGTGGTAAATGCATGTCTGCCCAACCGGTCGTAGCCCGGTGGTAAATGAAGATGCATGTACATGTATCACTATATTATAAACATTAACATCTTTATAAAATACTTCAATAGGGATCTAGATACATACTTAGACATGCTTGAATATCACTTTACGGGAATGAATAACATAGATTAACTGCTAAGAGTAGAACCACTTATGGAATATCATTACGTTTACATATCGTTTCTTGGATCATGCCAAAAAGGAAAGAAGGGTTAGCCATAATATACTTGTAAGCTTCAGTACTCGTATCAACAACCTCCTCTTGAACAACATCTAAGCTTTTTCTCAAACACTCGCGCAACCTTTCCAGCAAAACTCAAGAAACGATCTAACACTCTAAAAGGTCACCCTCCCAGCATGATAATCAAAAGGAAAGTAGCTTTAAATCATGACGTCAAAGTACATTCTAAACTAGGTATTGATTCTTGTATTAGCACATCTTCCATGAAAAAAAACCCAAAGCATACTAAATTAGCTTTCCCGTAATATTCTCTCCTAGGTAGGGCAAAGTGGTCGGCAACTATCAGGTGGACAGAAACAAAGAATTTCAATAGCAAGATAAATTTTAAAGAGTCTTCCAATTCTTTTTCTTGATGAGAAGTTTTGACAAAAGTTCCAATGGCACCACTACATATTGCCACCTTAGCAAATGCATTTAAGAGTCACTTTAATATATCACATATCACTGCCACACAACTATCCTTTTTCCAAGTTCTATTTTAATCAAGCCACATATTTTAATGAAGACATTAGTCACAATTTTCCTAAGCCAAAATATGCCACGTGATGTTCTTATCCAAATTGCTTTTAGATAATTACCAATTACCCGCATAATTAAGAACTATCTCAAATTACTTAAAATACTACTCACTTTTAACACACTTTATATATACCCGACTATCGTGGTCATGTGGTACCATATAAAATCAATACATATACTATTGTTTCATTAAAACATCCATGTAAAAATACATATATTTTCTCAACTTATAATTTTTCTAATGTCATATAAAGAGTAAAAATTCTCGTATGCTTAATTCTGAAAATGGTAAAAAGATAACCTCCTTTTCTTGTGAAAAAAATTATTTTCTATCTTTACAATAAAGAAAATATCATAAACTTTCTCATATTAGGTGTATAATTTAATATATCCGAAAATAGTAATAATGATAACTATCCAAAATTATACTTATAAAACCTTTACTAAAATACTTCACTTAAAAAACAATACCACACTAACATAATATCTAACGGTATCAAGGTTGTAAACTTACAGGGTCTCATAATAATAATGTCTTAAACTCTCTACAACCTCCTAATAGACATAATCCCTTCGAACTCATGTGGATTTACTATAGCACATCCTAATGCTAAGGTACGGGATGTAACACTCCAACCAGCTCCGCTGCCGCAAATTAAGATCCTTATGCTTGAATAGATACTGGAGACTCCAGTAGTCGGTATAGACCTCACAAGTGACACCGTACAGATAGTGCCGCCAAATGTTCAATGCATGAACAATAGCTGCCAACTCCAAGTCGTGGACTGGATAATTCTTCTCATGGACCTTCAACTGACGAGACACGTAGGCAATCACCCTACCGTCTTGCATCAACATCGTGCCAAGCCCAACACGTGATGCATCACAATAAACAGTGTAAGCCCAAACCCGTAGGCAATATCAAAATTGGGGTTGTAGTCAAAGCAGTTTTGAGCTTTTGAAAGCTCACCTCACACTCCTCAGACCATCGAAAATGAGCACCCTCCTAGGTCAATCTGGTCATAAGTGCTATAATGGATGAGAAACCCTCTACGAAACAATGATAATATCCGGCCAACCCAAGAAACTGCTTCAATCTTCTTTGGATCTTCCTTAATCCCCTCACTCGACACCATATGACCCAAAAACTTAATCAAGCCAGAATTTACACTTTGAGAATTTTGCATACAACTTCTTTTCTCTCAAGGTCTGGAGCACATTCCTCAGATACTGCTCATGATCCTCCCGGCTGCGGGAGTACACCAAGATATCATCAATAAACACAATGACAAATGTATCAAGATATGGCGGGAATACTCTATTCATCAGGTGCATAAATGTTGTTGGGGTTGGTTAGCCCAAATGACATCACAAGGAACTCGTAGTAACCATACCGAGTCCTAAAGGCAGTCTTCGAGATACTCTGACCGCAAATTAATCTTTGAGAACATTCTAGCACCCTGTAGCTAATCCAATAAGTTATCAATACGCGGTAATGGGTACCTATTCTCCACTGTAACCTTGCTGAACTGCCGATAATCAATACACATGCGCATAGAACCATCCTTCTTCTTCACAAACACAATCGGCGCACCCCAAGGTGACACGCTAGGCCGAATGAAACCCTTATCAAGCAACTCTTACAACTGCTCATTTAACTCCTTTAACTCCGTTGGTGCCATACGAGAGAGTGGAATAAAAATGGGTTGAGTGCCTGAAAATAGGTCAATACCAAAATTGATATCCCTATCGGGTGGCATGCCCAGAAGATCTGCTGGAAATACATCTGGGAAGTCTCTCACTATGGGAACTGACTCAACGGTAGGAGTATCAGCACTGACATCTCTCACGAAGGCTAGATAAGCATCACACCTCTTGTCAACCATTTGTTGAGCCTTCAAAAATGACACAACCCTACTAGGAACATAATCCAAAGTACTCCTCCACTCCACCCGTGGTAAACCTGGCATAGCCAATGTCACCGTCTTGGCGTGGCTATCTAGAATAACATGATAGGGTGACAACTAGTCCATGCTTAAAATAACACCAAAGTCTACCATACTAAGAAACAATAGATTAATATGGTCTCAAAACCACCAATAACAACTAAACACGACTGATACACACGTTCCACAACTATAGAATCTCCCACAAGCGTAGACGCATAGACAAAAGAACTCAAAGAATAACAAGATATATCCAAATATGGAGCAAAGTAAGATGACACATATGAATAAGTGGATCTCGTAACAAATAAGACAAATGCATCTCTATGACAAACTAGAACCATACATGTGATGGCTGCATCTGAAGCAACTCCCTCTATTTTACCTGGAAACGCATAGAATCTGGCCTGGCCTCCCCCTCTAGGGTGACCTCTACCTGCCCGCCCCCCACCCCTAGATGGTTGTGTGGGTGGAGCAGCAACTGGAGTAGCAACCGTGGCCTATGAAGTCTGTGGACCTGGCTGAATTCGTGGAGCCTGAGTAGTCTGTGGAGATGTACCCCTCCCAAGTCTGGGACAATCCCTGACCAAATGATGGGTATCACCACACTCAAAGAAATCTTTCGGTGGGCGTGGCCACTAGAACTGGCTCGGGCCTGATCGGCTGGATAGACCGCTGAAGGCACCCCATGTAGAAGGAGCACTAGAAAGTGGCTGAGCAAAATGTGCAACCTGAGACCCCGGATGTCAGAATAACCGGAGCACCACTAGAAGCTGGAAGTGCAGAATGAATAGGATGACTCACATAGACTGTACCATGATGGGTTGCAATAGGGGCGTGGACACCACTATATCTGCCAGAATCTTGAGGCCTCTTGGTCTCCCTGTCCTCTCTCTCAAGGAACCGCATACCCTCCAATCTCTATGTGATCTCTACCACCTGCTGATATGGAGTATATGTCTCCAACTCCCGAGCTATGCTGAATCTAATGCCATAGTTGATCCCCTTGATGAATCGACGGACTCGCTCTCTGACTGTGGAAACCAAGGTAGGTGCATGTCTGGACAAATCACTGAATCAGACTACATACTCTAACACTGTCATAGTACCCCGGCATATCTGCTCAAACTCTGTGCGCCATGCATCCCGAAGGGTCTGGGGAACAAACTCTCTTAAGAACATCTCTCAAAACTTAGTCCATATAAGTGAAGCTGCATCAGCAAGGCTATCCTCCTCATAAGCCCGCCACTACTGATACACTACTCCTAACAGCTGGAAAGCAGTAAAAGTAACTCTTCTCGTCTCCACAATACCCATGGTACAGAGAATACGGTGGCACTTGTCTAGCAAATCATGTGCATATTCTAAAGCTAAGCCACTGAAAGTAAGAGGATGATACTTCTTAAACCTCTCAAGTCTAAGCTACTCCTCCTCAGATGCCACTGCCCTAACCTCGAGCTGAACCGGAACAACAGGATGCACTGGCATAACCTTTAGGACCTGATCAACATGGACACGCTGCTTTGGAGTACGGGTTGCGAGAGTATGAGCTCCTCCCCCAGCCTGAGATGTGGCTGGTGCAAGTGGAATCAACCCCGCATGAGCTAGAGTACCGAACATGCTCAAGAATTATGCGAAGGTCTCATGAAGTGCAGGGGTTGCAACTGGCACCTCAGGTGCATGTCCCCCAACTAGAGCTACCGGTGGCTCCTTTATCACAGCTCGAGCAGGTGCTCTAACTGCACCACGTGCCCCTCCTCGACCTTTGCCCCGGCCCCGGCCTCTCGCGGCTCTAGTAGGTGGCACAAGTGTATGATCACCGAATCTAGCAGTGCGTGTCCTCACCATCTTGAGAGAATAGAAAGTCAAAGATTTAAATTTCGAAGTCAACCAATTTGCACGATAAAGAATCAGAGAAGTAGAGTTTTCCTACAGTTCCGTAGCCTCTCGAATAAAGTATAGACGTCAGCGTACCGATCTGCCAATCTCTACTAAACTTTCTTATGACTCGTAATACCTATGAACCTAGAACTTTGATACCAACTTGTCACGACCCCAGTTTTCCACCTTAGGATGTCGTGATGACACATAGTCTCTAAAATTAGGTAAGCCTAACATGAAATAATAACTTAATAGAAATAATCAAATAGAAATACTAAAGCAAGACTAATAAACTCATATAAACATCCAAAAAGTATCATAACCTCAACTCTCCCAAAATAGGTGGAGCTGAGTCATAAGCTCTACAGAATAATCTAGAATGTCTACTACAACATTGTCTGAGTGAGAAATACAACAGAATGAAAAGATAAGGGAGGGTGACTCTGAGGCTTGCGGACACCAAGCAGTTATACCTTGAAGTCTCTGGATGACAATTACAATCAAACACTAACGTCCAACATAAGCAGACGTACCTAAATCTACGCAAAAAGATGTAATGACCCGGCCGGCCGTTACGAGAGTTATAGCCCTATTTCCCCCATTTCTGCTTCTTTTTTTCTTTACAACTGTATTATGTCTTACCGGATTGGTTGGTTTGGGTCTGGAGTAGTTTTGGAGTGAATTAAGACACTTAGTCTCTTAATTGGAAGCTTAAGTTAAAAAAGTGGACCGGATGTCGACTTGTGGGAAAATGACCTCGGATTTGAATTTTTATGAATCTGTTAGCTATGTTAGGTGCTTTAGGACTCAGGAGCACGTCCGGAATGTGATTTGGAGGTCCGTAGTAGAATTTGGCTTGAATTGGCGAAAGTTGAGATTTTGGCGATTTTGGCCGACAGTGGAAATTTTGATATTGGGGCCGGATTGGATTTTCGAAAGTTGGAATAGGTTCATAGTGTCACTCTTTACTTGTGTGTAATCAATCTGACGTGGTTTGGTAGGTTTCAGCGTCGTTTGTGGAATTTGAGAGTTTAGATGTTCTTTAGGCTTGAATCCAGGTGTAGTTGGTGTTTTGATGTTGTCTTGAATGATTCGAAGGTTTGACTAAGTTCGCATGGGGTTATATGACTTGTTGGTATGATTGGTTGAGGTCCTGGAGGCCTCGGGGTAATTTCGGGTTGTTAACGGCTTGATGGGAGTTGTGGAATTGCAGGTGAAGGAGGAGCCGCAGATGCGTCTAATGAGGATCTGGGCAGAGGATGCAGGTGTGATGGAATTCCCGCACCTGCGATGGTCGTAGAAGCGGATTTAGGGGCGCAGAAGCGAGTTTGGACCGCAAGTGCGATGTAGTTCCCGCACCCGCGAAGAGCGCAGATGCGGTCACTTGATCGCAGTAGCGGAGGCAGTGTGCAGGGATCTTTCCGCAGAAGCGGGGCTTTGCCCGCAGATGCGAAAATGGAGCCGCAGCTGCGAGAAGTCTGGGCAGAACCTATAAATAGACCACTTCCAGATTTTTCACCATTTTCAGCATTTTTGAGCTAGGATTTTGGGGATTTTGAGAGAGATTTCGGAGTAATCACTTAGGTAAGTTCTTTGTGCCTATTTATCTTCAATAATGGTGTTTCCTCACTGATGTTACACCTAGTTGGTGAGTGTTTGAGGTGAGATTTGGGAGATTAGGGCTTGGGAATCGGAGAGTAAAATTTGGGGTTTTGGAGGGGCAATTGAGGTCTGATTTTGATAAATTTGGTATGGTTAGACTCGTGAGTGAATAGGATTTCGGGTTTTGTGACTTTCATCGAGTTTCGAGACGTGGGCCCCGGGGGCCGGATTGAGACGATTACAGATTTTGGAATATAGTTTAGTAGTTTTCTTGTGAAATTGATCCTTTTAGACAATATTGATTATCTCGTACTGTTTGTCGCTAGATTTGGGGAATTTGAAGGCCGATTCGAGAGTCAAAGGCATTTCGTAGTAGGTTTTCTGCACGGTTGAGGTAAGTAACAGTCGTAAATCTGGTTTTGAGGGTATGAAACCCCGAGAATTGGTATGATGTGAATATTTGGAGGTGACGCACATGCTAGGTGATGGGCGTGCACCATGAGGGATTGTGACTTGGTCTATCCCGTGAGACTGTAAAGTCGAGTAGCCATTGTTATTACTTGTTTTTCCTTGTCTTTAAGCAATTGACTGCGTTTCATGTTAGAAACAATGCTTAGGCCATATGATATAACTGTTGGGACCCGTAGTGGTCGATACTTGTTGAATTAACTGCTAATTGTTGTCTTGTACTCAGTCACAGTTTTACTTGTGTGTTATATCTTTGTTCCCTCTCATTTCTTGTTGATAGTTGTTGTATTCTCTGTTGGGCTAATTATTATGATATTCTGTGAGCCCGAGGGGCTGGAGAGGTTAGTGACTGAGATAGGGCCTGAGCTGCGAGCTGCGAGCTGTGAGGTATATGGATCGGGTTGCACGCCGCAATAAGCCTTCGGGCTATATATATATATATATATATTATTGTATCAGGTTGCACACCGGAACAATATTGGATTGGGTTGCAGCCGCAACAATATTGGATCGGGTTGCATGCTGCAATAATATTGGATCGGGTTGCATGCCGCAATAATATTGGATCGAGCTGCGCACTGTAGCAATATAGAGCTTGGACTGAAGGAGTCCCTCCAGAGACTGTACACCCCCAGTGAGCACAGATACCTATTGAGAGTGTGTATTGAAGGCTGAGAGCCGAGAGCCGAAGCCGAGAGCCGAGAGTATGAGCTGTTGCGATGAGTTGAGTGATTGTTTCCCTGAGAGGATGTACTTGCTTTTATTTATTGTTGTACTTAGTTGTTATCTGTTGTTGTTGTGAAATTTCTGGAAGATTCATATCTGTTTTACTTGAGCTCGAACTGATTTGACTTATACCACTGGATTTGAAAGCATGTTCACTCTTTACTGAAAACTTTTGAAATGATCTGTATTTTTATAGTTCGTCAATGCTTTTCAGTTCCTTATTTAATTTTGTTACTTGCTGATTTGGTTGTACTCATGTTACACCCAGCACTTCATGTGCAGATCCAAGTGTGTACGGTTCTGGCGGTCGTTGAGTTCGTGCGCGGGCTGATTATCAGAGACTTACATGGTAGCTGCCGCATCCGCAATCCTTGTTTCTCCTATCTTATTATCTTTTCTCTCTTGTATTAGCATTTAGCACAGACTGTAGTAGACTCTGGTTTCTAGATTGGTTGTTAGATGCTCATGACTAAGTGACACCCCGATGTCGGGCTATCATTCCGTACTTGTGTTTTGGGGTTTTACCCCATTATTATGTAAACCTTCAATTAGTTTAATTGCTTTAGCTCACTTCTGTTATATATTGAAAGTATATTGAGAATGTCGGCTTGCCTAGTTCCACGATAGGCATCATCACGACTTTTTAGGTATTTGGGTCGTGATAAGTTGGTATGAGAGCCTAGGTTATATAGGTCTCACGAATCTTGAGCAGGTTTAGTAGAGTCTTGCGGATCGGTACGGAGACGTATGTACTTATCTTCGAGAGGATGGAGAACCCTTAGGAAACTCCACATACTTGAATTCTTGTCATGCGAATCTGTTGATTCTAGTAACTAAACATCTGTTGTTTCAATCTCTAACAGATGGTGAGGACTCGTACTACCGGGCATGATGGACAACCATCAGTACAACCAGCCAAGGTCGCGAGAGGCCGATGTCACGGTAGAAGCCGCGGTAGGGGCAGAGGTACAGGCCACACAGCAGTTGGGGCAGTACTTGTAGATTTACCAGTTTCCCCAGATCAGGACCAGATTCCAGTTGTTGATGCACCAGCTCAGGAACCACCTATGCCTATTGTGATTATAGGCCTTCAAGAGGCCTTAGTTCAGATTATGACCGTGTGTACTAGTCTTGCTCAGGCGGTCTCTATTTCGGCCGCGGCAGCCACTTCTCAGGCCAGGAGAGGTGCTCAGACTCCCGATGCCCGTACACCAGAGCAGGTGGTACAGGGATTCCAGACACCGGGGGCACTACCAGCCCAGCCGGTTGCAGCTGCTCAGGACTATGTGGTTCCTTCTATACCTGAGGATGAGCAGCGTAGATTGGAGAGATTTGGGAGACCCCAGCCTCCATATTTCAATGGTGTAGAGGGAGAGGATGCACAGAGTTTCTTGGACAGGTGTTAGAGAATACTCCGTACAACAGGTATTCTGGAGACCAGTGGGGTCTCGTTCACTACCTTTTAGTTCTCTGGGGCTACATTCAGTTGGTGGGAGGCTTACAAGAGGCGTAGGCCAGTCGGCGTAGCTCCCCTTACCTGGCAGCAGTTCTCCGTTATTTTTCTAGAGAAATGCATGCCTCAGTCCCATAGAGAGGAGTTGCGCAGACAGTTTAAGCAGCTTCATCAGGGTGATATATTTGTGATGCAGTATGAGATGTGATTCTCGGAGTTGGCCCGTCATGCTATCTGGTTGGTTTCCACAGACAGTGAGAGGATAAGGAGGTTTATAGATGGCCTCACTTATCATCTGAGATTTTTTATGACCAGAAAGAGTGTCTGGTGCTACTTTTGATGAGGTTGTCGACATTGCTCATCAGATTGAGATGGTTCTCAATCAGGAGAGGGTTAAGAGGGAGGCCAAGAGGCCTTGTAGACAGGGAGGATTTAGTGGTGCTTCTTCCGGGGGTCAGTTCCAGTACGGTAGAGGTCGTCCTTTCAGACATGCTCGGACGGCTCATCCAGTTCACCATGGTGCATCATCTGGCCATGGTTCTCACAGTTATCTGCAGGCCCGTTCATCTCTCTGTGCCCTTACAGTGCAAAGTTCGTCCCGTGCTCCATCGGGTCAGGGTTCATCTATGCCAGGCTCTTCTGCCAGTTATCCCGGTGCTCGGGGCTCCCTTCAGTCCCCTGCACCAGCACCGGGGAGTTGCTATGAGTGTGGGGAGTTTGTTCACATAAGAAGAGAGTGTCCCCGTATAGTGGGAGGTCCTCCTCCACATAGGATTAAGTCCCTCCACCACCCGCTTAGCCAGCCTGGGGTGGAGCCCAGTCAGCTAGGGGTTTCCCGAGAGTGGGAGGCAGATCATGGGTTGGCCAGGCCCGTTTCTATGCCCTCCCTACCAGACCAGATGCCATTTCTTCAGATACTGTGATTACAGTTATTGTCTTAGTTTTCCACAAAGATGCCTCTGTATTATTTGACCGTGGTTCCATTTATTCATATGTTTCCTCGTATTTCTCTCATTTTCTTGATATGCCCCGTGAGTCTTTAGTTTCATCTGTTCATGTATCTACTCCTATGGGTCATACTATTATTGTGGACCGCATATATCGGTCATGTGTGGTGACTATTGGGTGTCTGGAGACCAGAGTGGATCTTTTGCTGCTTAGTATGGTCGATTTTGATGTGATATTGGGTATGAATTGGTTGTCTCCATGTCATGTTGTTCTAGATTGTCACACTAAGATTGTGCCGTTGGTGATGCTAGGGTTTCCTAGGGTTGAGTGGAGCGGTTCTATAGACTATGTTCCCAGTAGAGTGATTTCATACTTGAAGGCTCAGCGGATGGTTGAGAAAGGTTGTCTATCCTATTTGGCTTTTGTGAGGGATGTTAGTGCAAAGACTCATGACATTGATTCTGTTCCGGTGGAGCGTGATTTTCCGGATTTGTTTCTTAGAGAACTGTCGGGCATGCTGCCTGACAGGGATATTGACTTCGGTATAGATTTAGTGCCGGGCACTCAGTCCATTTCTATTCCACCGTATCGTATGGCACCGGCGGAGTTGAAGGAGTTGAAGGAACACCTTCAGGAACTCCTTGATAAAAGGTTTATTCGGCCTAGCGTGTCATCTTGGGGTGCACCGGTTCTATTTGTAAAGAATAAAGATGGTTCTATGAGGATGTGCATTAACTACAGGCAGTTGAACAAGGTCACAATCAAGAACAAGTATCCTTTGCCACGTATTGATGATCTATTTGACCAGCTTCAGGGGTCGAGGATGTTCTCCAAGATTTATTTGAGGTTGGGGTATCACCGGTTGAAGATTTGAGATTCGAATATTCTTAAGACAGCTTTCAGGACCCGATATGGCCATTATGAGTTCCTTGTGATGTCTTTTGGGCTGACTAACGCCCCAGTAGCGTTCATGCATTTGATGAATAGTGTGTTTCAGTTTTATTTGAATTCGTTTGTTATTGTATTCGTTGATGATATCCTGGTGTACTCTCGTAGCCAGGAGGAGCATGCCCAGCATCTGAAGATTGTGTTACAGAGATTGAGGGAGGATAAGCTTTATGCAAAGTTCTCTAAGTGTGAGTTTTGGCTCGGTTCAGTGGCGTTCTTAGGGAACGTTGTGTCCAGCAATGGTTTTCAGGTGGATCCGAAAAATATAGAGGCGGTGCAGAGTTGGCCCAGACCGTCCTCAGCTACGGAGATTAGGAGCTTTCTTGGTTTGGCAGGATATTACCGTCGTTTTGTGGAGGGTTTTTATCTATTGCATCGCCCTTGACCAAATTGACCTAAAAGTGCGTTCCATTCAGGTTGTCGAATTAGTGCGAGGAGAGCTTTCAGAAGCTCAAGACTGCCTTGACCACGGCCCCAGTTCTAGTTCTGCCATCGGCTTCTGGTTCTTACATAGTGTATTGTGATGCCTTAAGGATAGGTATTGGATGTGTTCTAATGCAGGAGGGTAGAGTGATTGCTTATGCTTTGCGCTAGTTGAAGACCCATGAGAAGAATTATCATGTCCATGATCTTGAGTTAGCAGCTATTGTTCACGCCTTGAAGATTTGGCGGCACTATCTGTATGGGATTCATTATGAGATCTACACTGATCACTGGAGTTTGCAGCATCTATTCCAATGGAATGATCTTAACTTGCGTCAGCGGAGGTGGTTGGAGCTTCTCAAGGACTGTGATATCACCATTTTGTACCATCCCAGGAAGGCCAATGTGGTGGCCAATGCCTTAAGTCGCTGGGCTCAGAGTTTGGGGAGTTTAGCATATCTTCCAACAGCAGAGAGACCCTTGGCATTGGATGTTCAGGTCTTAGCTAGCCAACTTGTCAGATTGGATATTTCGAAGCCGAGTCGGGTATTGGCTTGTGTGGTCTCTAGTTCTTCTCTTTATGATCATATCAGGGAGCGTCAGTATGATGACCCCCATCTGCTCGTCCTCCGGGACAGGGTTTGTTGCGGTGATGCTAGAGATGTGACTATTGGTGATGATGGCATGTTGAAGATGCATGGCCGGATATGTGTGCCCAATGTGGATGGGCTTCGGGAGTTGATTCTTGAGGAGGCCCACAGCTCGCAGTATTCCATTCATCTGGGTGCCACGAAGATGTACCAGGATTTGAGACAGCAATATTGGTTTGTGGCTCTATATCTCAAATGTGAGCAGGTTAAGTATGAGCATCAGTAAACGGGGTGGCTTGCTTGAGAGGCTAGATATCCCAGAGTGGAAGTGGGAGCGGATCACCATGGATTTCGTAGTTAGGCTCCCACGGACTTCGAGGAAGTTCGATGCTATTTGGGTAATTGTGGATCGGCTGACCAAGTCCGCGCACTTCATTCCAATTGGTACTACTTATGAGCGGTTGACTGAGATTTACGTCTGAGAGATTGTTCGCCTTCATGTGCCCCAGTTTCTATCATTTCAGATAGAGGCACATAGTTTACATCACAGTTTTGGAGGGCCATGCAGCGAGAGTTGGGTACTCAAGTTGAGTTGAGCACAACCTTTCACCATCAGACGGACGGACAGTCCGATCATGCTATCCAGATATTGTAGGGCATGTTACGCGCTTGTGTCATTGATTTTGGGGGTTCATGGGACCAATTTCTGCCACTAGCGGAGTTTGCATATAACAACAGTTACCAGTCGAGCATTCAGATGGCTCTGTACGAGGCTTTATATGGGAGGCGGTGTAGATCTCTGCTGGGATGGTTTGAGCTGGGTGAGGCTAGGCTCTTGGGTACAAACTTGGTCCAGGATGCATTATACAAGGTGAAATTGATTCAGGAGCGGCTTCGCACTGCGCAGTCTAGGCAGAAGATTTATGCTAACATTGAAGGTCTGTGATGTATGTTTCATGGTCGAGGAGAAAGTTCTGCTGAAGGTATCACCCATGAAGGGTGTTATGAGGTTTGGTAAGAGGGGCAAGTTGAGCCCTCGGTTCATTGGGCCTTTTGAGGTACTACAGAGGATCGGAGAGGTGGCTTACAAGCTTGCCTTGCCACCTAGCTTGTCGAGTGTGCATCCAGTATTTCATGCTTCTATGCTCCTGAAGTATATCGACGATCCGTTCCATGTTTTGGATTTCAGCACGGCTCAGTTGGATGGTGATATGACTTATGATGTGGAGCCGGTGGCTATTTTGGATTGCAGGTTCAGAAGTTGAGGTCAAAGGATATAGCTTCAGTGAAGGTGCTGTGGAGGAGGCCACTTGGGAGACTGAGTGGGAGATGCAGAGAAGATATCCACACCTATTGTAGACTCCAGGTATGTTTCTAGACCCGTTCGAGGACGAACGTTTGTTTAAGAGAGGGAGGATGTAACGACCTGACCGGTCATTTTAAGAGTTATAGCCCCATTTCTGCCATTTCTGCTTCTTTTTTGCTTTACAGTTGTATCATATCTTACCAAGTTGGTTGGTTCGGGTCCGGAGTGGTTTTGGAGTGAATTAAGACACTCAGTCTCTTAATTGGAAGCTTAAGTTGGAAAAGTGGACCGGATGTTGACTTGTGGGAAAATGACCTCGGATTTGAATTTTTATGAATCTGTTAGCTCTGTTAGGTGCTTTTGGACTTAGGAGCGCGTCCGGAATGTGATTTGGAGGTCAGTAGTAGAATTTGACTTGAATTGGCAAAAGTTGAAATTTTGGCGATTTTGGCCGGCAGTGGAAATTTTAATATCAGGGCCGAATTGGATTTTCGAAAGTTGGAATAGGTTCATGGTGTCACTTCTGAGTTGTGTGTAACATTTTAGGTCAATCGGACATGGTTTGGTAAGTTTCGGCGTCGCTTGTGGAATTTGAAAGTTTAGAAGTTCTTTAGGCTTTAATCCAAGTGTAGTTGGTGTTTTGATGTTGTCTTGAGTGATTCGAAGATTCGACTAAGTTCGCATGGGGTTATATGACTTGTTGGTATGATTGTTTGAGGTCCTGGAGGCCTCGGGGTGCTTTCGGGTGGTTACCGGCTTGATGGGACTTGTGAAATTACAGGTGAAGTTGTTGCTACTGGTGTAACCGCACCTGCAGAGTGGGAAACGCAAGTGCGAGCCTGCAAAAGTGAAGGAGGAGTCATAGATGAGGTTAAGGAGGATCTGGGCAGAGGATGTAGGTGTGATGGTCGCAGAAGCGGATTTAGGGGCGTAGGTGCAAGTTTGGACTGCATGTGCGATGTAGTTCCTGCACCCGCGAAGAGCGCAGATGCGGTCACTTGATCGCAGGAGCGGAGGTAGTGTGTAGGGATTGTTTCGAAGAAGTGGGGCTTTTCCCGTAGATGCGGAAATGGAGCTGCAGGTGCGAGAAGTCTAAGCAGAACCTATAAACAGACCACTTCGAGATTTTTCACCATTTTCATCATTTTTGAGCTCGCATTTTGGGGATTTTGAGAGAGATTTTGGAGTAATCACTGAGGTAAGTTCCTTGTGCCTATTTATCTTCAATAATGGTGTTTTCTCACTGATTTTACACATAGTTGGTGAGTGTTTGAGGTGAGATTTGGGAGCTTAGGGCTTGAGAATTGGAGAGTAAATTTTGAGGTTTTGGAGGGGCAATTGAGGTCGGGGTTTGATAAATATTTTATGGTTAGACTCGTGAGTGAATGGACTTTTGGATTTTGTGACTTTTGTCGGGTTTTGAGACGTGGGCCCGGGCTGGCGGGTTGAGCCGATTTCGGATTTTGGACTATATAGTAGTTTTCTTGTGGAATTGATCCTTTTAGCCAATATTGATTATCTCGTACTGTTTGTGGCTAGATTCGGGGCATTTGGAGGCCGATTCGAGAGGCAAAGGCATTGCGTAGTAGGATTTCTGCGCAGTTGAGGTAAGTAACAGTCTTAAATCTGGTTTTGAGGGTATGAAACCTCGAGAATTGGTATGATATGAATATTTGGAGGTGACGCACATGCTAGGTCACGGGCGTACGAGCGTTCACTGTGAGGGATAGTGACTTGGTCCGTCCCGTGAGACTGTAAAGTCGAGTAGCCATTGTTATTACTTGTTGTTCCTTGTCTTTGAACAATTGACTGCCTTTCATGTTAGAAACTATGCTTAGGCCATATGATATCACTGTTGGGACCCGCAGCGGTCGTATACTTGTTGAATTGACTGCTAATTGTTGTCTTGTACTCAGTCACAGTCTTACTTGTGTGTTATATCTCTGTTCCCTCTTGTTTCTTGTTGATACTTGTTGTATTCTATGTTGGGCTAATTATTATGATATTCTGTGAGCCTGAGGGACTGGAGAGGTTAGTGACTGAGATAGGGACTGAGTGTCGAGCTGCAAGCTGTGAGGTATATGGATCGGGTTGCACGCCGCAACAAGCCTTCGGGCTATATATATATATATATATATTATTGGATCGGGTTGCACGCAGCAACAATATTGGATCGAGTTGCATGCCGCAAAAATATTGGATTGGGTTGCGCACCGCAGCAATATAGCGCTTGGTCTGAAGGAGCCCCTCTGGAGTCTGTACACCCCCCGTGAGCGCAGGTACCTATTAAGACTGTGTATTGAGGGCTGAGAGCCGAGAGTATGAGCTCTTGAGATGAGTTGAGTGAATGTTGCCTTGAGAGGTTGTACTTGCTTTTGTTTATTGTTGCACTTAGTTCTTATCTGTTGTTGTTGTTAAATTTCTGGAAGATTCATATCTGTTTTACTTGAGCTCGAACTGATTTGACTTATACCTCCGAATTTGAAAGCATGTTCACTCTTTACTGAAAACTTTTGAAATGATCTGTATTTTTATAGTTCGTCATTGCTTCTCAGTTCCTTATTTAACTTTTTTACCTGCTGAGTTAGTTGTACTCATGCTACACCCTGCACTTCATGTGCAGATCCAGGTGTGTACGGTTCTGGCAGTCGCAGAGTTCATGCGCGGGCTGATTATCAGAGACTTACGAGGTAGCTGCCGGCGAGTCCTTGTTTCTCCTTTCTTATAATCTTTCCTCTCTTGTATTGTCATTTGGCACAGACTATAGTAGACTCTGGTTTCTAGATTGGTTGTTAGATACTCATGACTTAGTGATACCCCCCATGTCGGGCTATCATTCCGCACTTGTGTTTTGGGTTTTTACCCCGTTATTATGTAAACCTTCAGTTAATTTAATTGCTTTAGCTCACTTCTGTTATATATTGAAAGCATATTGAGAATGTCGGCTTGTCTAGTTCCATGATAGGCGCCATCCGGACTGGTTAGGTATTTGGGTCGTGACAAAAGATGTGTAGAAACGTAGTATGAGTACACTACAACGGTACCCAGCAAGTATCAAGCGTAACCTCGGTAGAGTAGTAACGAGGCCAGGTCAAGAAACCCACTAGGACATAATAAAATAATGAAATCATAATAACGAGAAGTAATAGAAGGCGAAGGAATAAACGATATGAAACAAGTTAATAACATAGACTAATGACAGAATTGTATGCATACAGATAACATAAAGGAAGTAATTAAAGAGAACCACAATAGTACAATACAGACCAAGCTGATAAGAAAAGGAAGAATAAAAGCAACAAGAAATATTCCACCAATAACTCTTTACAACATGAGATAAACTACAAGAATCACAAACGAGGTACTGCCTCGTATACAATAAGAATCACAACCGAGGTACCACCTCGAACTCACATTTCTCAATTTCAATCACAACCCTTCCTTATATCACAGTGGGAGCCTTACATTTAGTTTTAAAAATCACTTTTCCCAAAATAGCTACCCGCATTTTAGCCCGCCTTATCACACCGCGCGGCTTCAAGTAGTTCCCCTACTAGCAACACGCGTATCAATCTCACCTTATCTCACCGCATGCGTATCAACGCCAAGCCTTATACCACCACATACGTAGCAATATCACAACATAATCACAACTCGCACCACAAGTGCCCATATGCCACAAACTAGCCAAAAGAATCAACAATATCAATATTTTCACAACAAATAGCCCATGGCTCAACCATAATATGTACAAGAACCTCAACAATAACAAAATAAAAGTGAATAGCTCAGCAAGATATTTCGACAATTAATAACTTCGCCTCAAAGGGATAACAACTTTCTCAACTTCAATACCAATAACTCTATAATAAGATATTTCACGAAATAGCAACATCAATTACAAGTAATTCAACAATTTAAAGATGTAGCAAAACACAAGGAAGGCAATAACTTCAACTAAAGCATATAAGAGAAAATTAGCAAGTAAGAGGTGAAACAAGTGTTAACAATGTCAAATAAAGCATGTAAGGGTAGATTAACACGTAAAAGGAGTGTATTAACAAAAAAAATATATAACATGTTAAGACAATTCAATCAAAGGCATGATAAAAGTCTAAATATAGTAAACTGGTCAAATACCAAATATAGCCCATGTACCCACTCGTCAACTTGCGTACACAACTTTCGCATAACATAATTAGCACAAACAAACCAATTCCTAAGGGGTAGTTCCCCCACACAAAGTTAGACAAGATATTTACCTCAACTAGGCCAACTCAACCCTCGGAAATAGCTTTTCCCTTAAAATTCGCCTCCTCGCGGCTCTAATCTAACCAAAATTGACTTAATATGATTAAACAATGCAAGGGAAAACAATTACAATAAATAAACTTATGATCTTTCACTTTTCCCAAAAAGTCAACAAAAATCAACTTAGGGCCCGCCCAATCAAAACCCGAGTCCAAGGATAGATTCCGACTACCTATAACCCCACGAGTCTATATATGTGATTAGTTTCAAAATTCGAGTCCAAATTGACTCTCAAAACTCAAATTCTTAATTTTCAAGAACTTGACAAAGTTTCTCAATTCCTCTTAGATTCACATAAACTTGATGTTAAATCTATGATATAATCATGAAATATAGTTGGAAATTGATTGAAAACACTTGCCCAATGTTTGTTGAAGAAAATCCCCTCTCCAAATTGCCTCTTACCGAGCCTAGGGTTCTAAAATATGATAGAATGACATGAAATCCCGATTATCTAACCTTTTGCTCAGTTGCAAATATCGAATTTGCAACACGGGATTCGCATTTGTGAACCCTCGCAATTGCAAAGAAAGGCTCGCAATTGCAGCCACTGACAGACTGAGGAAGTGTCGCAATTGCGACTCAGTCTTCACAAATGCGAAGACTGTCCACCTCGCAAATGTGAGATATACTACCCATGTCATTAATTTGCAAATGCGAATCGGGCATCACATTTGCGATACATATCCCTCCCATGCCATGTTCGTAATTGCGATCAGAGCACCAACACACAAGATTTTCTGTTTTCAGTTCAAATCATTCCAACACATGTCTGAAACTCATCCGAGCCCTCGGGGTTCCAACCCAAACATCCACTCAAGTCTAGAAACATCAAATGAACTAGCTCGCACAATCAAAATACAAAAATAACATCTAGAACTACGAATCGGACACCAAAACACATGAATTTCAAAGTAAAGTTCAAGAACTTCTAAAATTGTAACTAACCGCCCGAATCCTATCAATTCAATTACAAATGATACCAAATTTTGCAGACAAGTTCTAAATATAATAACAGACCTATTCCAAGTCCCAAAATTACATTTCGAACCTGATAGGTAAAAGTTAACCTACGGTCTAACCTCTAAACTTCAAATTGCCGATTTTCGGCAAAACAACACAAATCCACCTGTGGACTTTCGAATTCCATTCCGGGCACACGCCTAATCCAAAATCATGATACGAAGTTATCGGAGTAATCAAAATACCGTTCTGGGATCATTTTTTACAAAAGTCAATCATTGGTCAACTTAAATAACTTAGACTTCTAAGCCAAGGATCAAAGGGTCTAAATCAACCTAAAACCTTCCCAGAACAAAACCAATCAACCCCGTAAGTCATAAAACCATAAACACATATGTGTGAAGTATCAAAACGGGAAACGGGGAAAAGTTACACTAACCGGTTGGTCGGATCGTTACAGTAACTGGGTTGCCTCTTCTTGAACAAACTTGTTTCTAGCCTCGGCTATTGATCGTTTCTTCTGCTTTACCAGAGGGAAGTTAGGGTCCAAACTTAATTTGTGGATAACCACTTCCAACAGACTACCTGTCATATCTGAGTGAGACTATGCAAAATAATCAATGTTAGTTTTAAGAAAATCAATAATTTAAGTCTTAGTTCCGGGCTCAACCTCGTTCCTAAATGGAACTTCCTTTATAAGAACTCTGTGAACAAAGAAACTTGTTCGAGCTCCTCAGTGGTTGACTTTGTTGCATCCGTTTCCTACGGTACCTGGAAAGACCTCGGTACCTGATAGAAATCTGACGAGTCCTGTTCCCCATTACCTTTAATCGGGATGGAAGAGGGCACCGGTCCCTATAGTTGCTATTTTCTTATTCCTTCTACCATAATACTGGACAAAGTAACTGCATTCATTTCTCTCGCAACTGGTTGGTTCCTTTAATATTTTTGATCCCCTCGGGTGTGGGGAATTTTAACAGTTGATGGTAAGTCGATGGCACAACCTTCATTTCATGAATCTATGGCCTTCCAAAGATCATGTTGTATACCATATCGCCATCCACCACGTCGAATAAAGTGTTCTTTGTTACGCCTTCGGCATGTGTAGGCAGTAAAATCTCTCCTCGGGACGTCTCATTAGGCTGAACCTAGCATGAAGCTTCATTGCCGAAACTATATTTTCAATTAATTTTACTTGTTCCGAAACTCTCAACTGAATGATATTGGCCAAACTACCTATATCAACCAATACACGTTTAATTTTAAAATCTAAAATATTAAGTGATATTACCAGAGCATCGTTTTTTGGTAAAACAAGGCCATCAACATCTTCTTCCGTGAAGGTGATTTCATTATCTACTGATGTTTCTCAGATCCTCTTGCCATTAGTTACCGATATCTTTTGTCTTTTTTGTCGTTGAAATGTCACTCCATTTACTTCACCACCACCAAAGATCATGTTTATCGTTAGGCGAGGTAACCCTACAGCAAGTTTGTCTAGTTCCATAACATCTCGATTCCTCCCATAATTGTTCTTGGCCCGATCACTTAAAGATTCTCTAAGGTAATCATTCTTCAATAACGTTGCAACCTCTTTGCGAAGGTGCTGATAGTCCCCAGTGTTGTGGCTATGTGCTCCATGGAATTCACACCATAGATTAGGATCCCTTTGACTAGGATCCGATCGAATTGGTTTCAGAAATCTTACTCCTTAATATTTCTCATAGACGAAACCAATTCGACAAAACTGGCATTGAAGTTGTAACCAAATAATCAGGGATATGCTGATACCTAGGACCCTGATGGTTCCTTCTCCTGTAAAGTTGTTCTACCCGAACCACGATGCGCCCTTCTATCATAAACAAACTTGTCCGTTGACTGAAAAGTTTTGTTTCCATGCCCATCAGCTCTTTCGTTAGGCTGAAAATGATCTTGGAAGACCTCTTGTCCGCATCGAAATCAATTTTGAACTTTTTCTGATTCCGATTGGGATTGCAACCCTTGGATGACACCGAAGAGCTTAATTGATCATCTTCAATTCAGCTTTTTGATTCATAACAATTGTCGACATATGCCCATGTGGTTACCTGAAATTTGATCAGGCTTTCCTTTAATTTCCTAAAGGTATTGGAGTTCAGCGGATTGAGACCTTTGGTGAACGCTTCAGCTGCCCACTTATCCGATATTGCCGGCAACATATTCAGAATATGTCTGCTTTCTTGGCTTGGATTTTCATTGTCCCAGAATGAGCTTTAATAAAATAATCTGCAAGTATTTCAAAAGAGTCAATTAAATACTTAGGTAAAAGAGAATACCATTTTAAAGCATCTTTCATTAAGGTTTCGCTAAATTTCTTCAACAAGACATATTTAAACTCACGTAGGGCTAAGTAATTTGCCTTTACAATCGTAGTGTAAGTTGTGTTATTATCTTTTGGGTCTGAAGTCCCATCATACTTCAGAATATCATGCATCTTTAATCTTTTCGAAATCAATTCTAGGGTCGCACTTGGTTTGAACGGCAATGTGTATACTTCTATGAATCTAGTCCCTTAAACACCGGTGGTTTCCCTGGGATCTGATCCATACGAGAATAGAATTCTTTAGTATTTTGTTATATTCGTTCATTCATTTCCCTCATGAATCTCATGAGCTTGATTTTAAAAGGATCATTAGCGTCGTTGTCATTTCTGGATCCACTATCTGCACCACATGCCTCATTTTCATTAAAAGTCTACTCCTCGCTTTAAGAAATGGTGCCGATTCTTTGCACTATTTGATTTGTAGGCATGCTGGGAGGAACTCGAACTACTCCATTGGAGTTATTGGAAGCAACCGAAAGTGCCTGCTTCAATTCCGTCATTACCTAGTCTTGTCTTGAGAGATGATTCATAATTTTCCTTTGTTACGCTATCAAAATTCTAACCATTTCAACAACATGTTCATTGTCCATATCATTAGAAGTTGGACTTCTCACATGCTGAGGATTTCGTTCTTCACGAATCAGAGTTGTTTTGTCTCCTTCGTTGCGAGTTTCACTAGTTCAATCATCACGCTAGAACACATCCCCACACTCGTTTTCTGTTACAACATTGTAAGAGTTGTTCACATCGTTAGCTGTCATATCTGATTTTTATTTTACTAAAGAAAAGTATCAAACTCCGTTAGTAAAATATGAATGGATCAAAGTATTAACACAATTATTTTGTGCCCCACGGTGGCTGTCAAACTATTTACCCGTAAAATAGTAAAGTTAAATTTACAATGTGGTTTATAGACACGTGAATTAATTTGATCAAAGAATGTAAAATAATCAAGAACAAAAATAAGTTAATAAAAATAAATTAAAAGAAAACACAAGCCTGACTGTGGGCTGAACTTCTCCGAAAGCAATAACAAGAGCAATACGAAGAACAAAGTAAGGAATATTGTTTTATGGAATAAGAGCTAGTTTTGCCCTATTAGTATACAGAATGTCTCGTGCCCTATAATGAATATAAATTCTCCTATTTATAGCTCAATTCAAGGAGACAAGATCCCCAAATTAAGCCTTTCTTTAATATGAATAAAATCCCTCTTGATGGATGAATAACGACTGGGTATTAATGAATTTTTTTTTTGTAACGGCTGCTCATTGAATGTTGTATTTCCCAACTGATATCTTCCTTTCAAATGTATGTCCTCGGTTTCACTATCTTCGAAATTTACCTAGCACTGGTCACATATTATCACCGGTACCAATTATTTGCTGACTCATATCTTACTTGTCTGTGCTTCCACGTATCAATAAGTCGAACATGTATCTGTCGTTTATAAATTTTACCCATACAAATAGTAGTTACTAGTACTATTTATTAAGCTTACTCTCATAAAGTTAGAAGGCTTATCTTTTAACAGGACAAAAGAAATTTTCTATTTAATTTGAGAAGAAATATACTTTACTTGAAGTCTTGAAGCTCTTCCTATGAGAGCAGAGAAATGCAAGTAATAAACAATCAAATTGCATACTTCAAGGCTGGGTCCGAATATAACTAGTTGGATTGATCTATATTGGGACGGCATGTAATTGTCTCTTTATATGGTTTTGCGATTTTAATCTAATGAGTTAACTTTAGGGTTAAGTTATCCCGTGATTCTTTTTTCTTAATCACGATATCAAAGTTAAAGTTATTACAATTATTTATTTAACCATAATAATAAATTTTCATGTTATGTTATGCACGCTCTAGTTAACTCGGTTTGGTGCATGGGGTGTTAGATTGTCCGTATTGATTGAAGGAACGGATTATTATTTCCTTCTAATTATTATTTATTACTGATAATACTCACCTCATGAGCTAAATTTTGGGATTAAGTTAAGTATTTTACTTTTTTTATTAAAATTTGCTATTTTTTTATGGCATTTAATTGAAACATAAGAGAGAGTTTTAAAATATAGGAGTATTTCTGTCATTAGAGCCAAGCATTCACCGAGTGAATGGGCAGAGATACAGAAGCGCAATTTCCGATTCAAATTAAAGAAAGTTGCACAGTCGAGAAACAGACAGTGTTGCTGAGAAGTAAGAAATCACTGAGCCGGTCATTTACGTGCGTCCTTATCAGTCTCATTAATTGCCACAATCAGACTCTACTACCCTTCTCGCTGACAAACTTGTTGAAATCATTTCACCAAAAGGAAAAAAAGATTTCGTCACTCATAGAGATGGAAATAATTTTGTTTTTCAAATATTTCAACTTTTATCATATCATTTTTCTTACAAGATGCTCTTAATATATATATATATATATATATATATATATATATATATATAACAAAT